>JAFVLL020005383.1:0-110136 GCA_021397915.2 Tor tambroides | reverse complement strand
GACTATGTGTATGAGAGAGTCATTGAATCATTCATGCAACTGATTTGTTTAAAATCACCAAATTATTCAGGAATGAAACGCCACTACTGCATGTTGCTTGTGTAAGCTCCCAACAATTTTCATTGCAATAAAATAACTGGCAATACTCTGTTCAAAATGTAAGATATTTGTAAGATATTAATTTAACTGTTTTTTATTGTGAGTGTGTTTTTAGACCTTTGGACTCTACTGTATATGAATGACAAAACATACGGTGGATCATTTAAAAAGAAAATAAAGAAACTGAATCCAGGCAAAGTGAAAAGCAGAGATAGAGTAAAGTAACAATGCACATCAGAAAAAGTGAGTGAGACAACAAATGTAAATAGAGTCTCAGGTCACATACAATGTACAGAGAAAAAATGGGGGCAACTCAACGGTAAAAAACATGACCTAGTGGCTCTGACTACCATACTGTAAGAGCTTACAGATTTTCCAAACGCTAAACAAAGCAATTGCTGTATGTATTATTATATATATGTTTGTTTAATTTTCATTTTCAATATTTTGATTATTGGATCAATTTAATATTTTATATATTTATAATATATTTATTAATTTATATAAAATAAATGTAAATTGAATATTATATTTATATTTCTATACATATATAAAATTTAAAAAAATAAATATAGATATATAAAATTATAAAACAGTCTGTGAATACAGAAAAAAGCCTTTCTTATTTTAGCTTTGGCAGTGTTTGCATTGGCAGGGTCACAGCTCCCTCACTGATGCCCTACTGGCTCCCCTCTCTCGCCGAACACATTACAGTGGAATATGACATTCCCAGAATGGGAAAAAAGCCAAAGTAGGGTTTAATATTTTCATGAACCCCCATACAGTTAATGTGGGACCATAGTGAATCTCATTACACAAATCACTGTGCAAGATTTGTGGCTTAGGAAAATAAAGTCTTGCACACAAATATAGATGTTTTCTTTTCAAGAGACAAGCTGGCAGTAGTGAAACCGATGTGTGTATTTGCATAAAAAGCCACATAAAATCCTAAATTGCAGTGAGCATTGATGGAACTGAAACAAAAGCAGCAAAAAGACCCAGAATGCCCTTCAAACCTTTACCACTTCTGATGTAATAAAGCTGACAGCTCCTACTGAGCCTAGACAAACAACATCATCTCATATTTTTCACTAAAAATAGAACGGCTGTGTTTTTTTTTCTTCATTATTTGTATATTCGGTTGTGGAGAGGGGGATGGGAGTCAAAAGAGTGAATAAAGATGAGGAAAGTATTCATATCATTAGCGCTAATGTGTTTCCTTCTTTTCAAACCCCCACCACTTCATTCAAAAGGCTCTCGTTTTCCTTGCTGTCAGTGAAAAGGCACAGAATACCCATGATTCTGTTCTTCACCCTCCAAATGGCTGTCCAAAACACCCTCAGGGTCTGGGTTGAAATAGCATTTATTATAGCATTCCGACTGAACTCTGATTTCATGGTCCCCTGGTACTTGTGTTTATTCTCCAGATCCTTTGAAAGTCAAACTGAGGCTGTATGATCAAAGTCTACACTGATTACATTCTGGCATATAAGACGCTGTGCTCCAGGGTGTTTTCTTTTATCCCGAGGTGTGCTTTACCTGGATCAGGCCAATAATACAGTGTAAAAAAATAAGCAGAAGCACAGTGCTGTGGAGAGCAGTTTGTCCTGCTACGTGAGCTCTCAGCATTTTTCTGTCTTACACGGTAATCCATATGTCATCACACTAAACAGCCAGAACCCCACAGAGCATCTCTGAAGGGCGCAGGCAGGATGGTCCCAAGGATGGAGGAGTTCCAGGTGCAAGGACAGAGTGTTTTGTTGCAGACCTGATGCTCTGCTGGCATACATTGCAAAATCATTAAAAAAATGAATTGGTATATTTGTCTTTATTACCACTGAAAAATATCTAAACATCCATGAAACAAACAAATTTATATTAAGACTAAGAGAATACAGTATCTTGAATTAAATTTATACACACTACCAGTCAAAAGTTTTTATATTTCTTATTTTTATGTTTCTTGAACAGCAAATCAGCGTATTAGAATGATTTCTGAAGGATCATGTAACACTGAAGACTGAAGTAATGATGCTGAAAATTTAGCATTGATCACAGGAATAAATTACATTTTAAAATATATTCAGATAGAAAACACTTGTACTTTGGATCAAATAAATGCAGGCTTGGTGAGCAGAAGGGACTTCTTTAAAAAAAAAACTGTTCAAAAACTTTTGACTGGTAGTGTATATTATTTATATTGTATAGAACAAGTAGAAAGTAATAAATAAAAAAATAATATAAAAACATCAATAAATATTTAAGTAATATGCAATTTTGTTTCTCAAAGTTATTTAGCTTTAATTGCTGTACCTGTTTAATTTATTTAATTTACATCAAGACTAGACAGATTATATAGTATTAAATTACTGTAAAATTGATATTTTACAAGTGTTAATCTCGATAAATAGTGCTTTGAACAAGCAGAAACTAAATAAGAAATAAAGAATTGAAAAAAAAGAAAAATCTGCAAGTATTCAAGTAATATCTTATTCAAGTGATTGCTTTCCAAAAATAATATTTGCTTTAATTACATTATAATTTTACATTTATATTAAGAATACATAAAATATACAGTAGCTAGAATTAAGTTTGTTTTTCTTACCCCTGTAAAACTGTTAGTGTATAAGGGAAAACCTCAACAAATAGTGTTTAGAACAATGAACTAAATGAGAAATAATGAACAAGAAAAAAATCTAAATATATCAAATCTAAACATTCAATTTCACTAGAAAACAATGATGTAAAAGAGAGGCAGGGAAGGGATGTGTGGTGTATTATTCAGAGAAAATGAGAACGAGGGAAAGGACAAATTGAGGAAAGAATGAGAGAGTAGGAAGGATGTGGAATAAGTTTTCTTACGGGAGAGGATTAAAGAGATGGGTGATTCCCATGACTGTGTCTCTGGTGTAGCTGATAAGGGGGATCAGCATGGGGGCTCCTCTCATGCCCACTGAATAATACACCTCCCTCCAACAGACGGATATAATATACAAGCAAGATGCATCACAATCTCAAACCCATGAATACGATACAAGCACGACACCTCTTGCATCAACATTTGTTTGACATACTCAAATGTTAATGATTCACTGGTTAGTGATCTCACTGCAGGTCCATGCTGTTCTACGGACCTTGACCGACTAAAAATCTTTAAACAGTTGATTTGGAGGGAATGAAGTAGGAAGGCTTATTCCAATAATTGACTCAATGGCTTTTTAAAATTCTGAGAACACACAAAACAAAAATAACAGATTTATCAGGTCCTTCATGTGGTTTGAATTACCTGGGTTTATTTAAGAAAAAAATTGATTTCATATGTCATTAATAAAATACAAAACTATAATAATATTTGGTTACACTTTATTTTAAGGTGTCTTTGTTACAGTGTAATTACACATATAAGTACTGAGTAATATTAATGAACTACATGACTTTGCTATATGGTTAGGATTAGGATTAGGGTTACTTGCATGTAATTATGCATAATTAAGTGTTATTATAATAGTACTGTAAGTACATGTAACATGTAACAAGGA
Organism: Tor tambroides; assembly: GCA_021397915.2. Taxonomy (NCBI): domain Eukaryota; kingdom Metazoa; phylum Chordata; class Actinopteri; order Cypriniformes; family Cyprinidae; genus Tor; species Tor tambroides. The sequence goes on along the minus strand of JAFVLL020005383.1, from coordinate 106,498 downwards.
CAAAAGTGTTACCTAATATTTATATAATAATTTATAAAATGTATACAGATTTTATAATTAATAAAATAAAAACATTATACAATAAATATTTTTTAAAGCTTAGATCAGGTAGAACTTCGGGGTCAGCAAGATTTTTACTTTTATTTAGAGTTAATACTTTTATTTATCAAGGATGCATTAAATGCTTTTTTTTTCCTATTCTAACTTTCTGTTCATCAAAAGTCTGAAAAAAATGTAACACGGTTTCCACAAAAATATTAAGCAGCACAACTGATTTCAACACCGATAAAAATAATAAATGTTTCTTGTGCTAATCAACATATTAGAATGATTTCCGAAGGATCATGTAACACTGAAGACATTTTAAAATATAATAAAATAAAAAACGTAAAAAGAAGCATTTTAAATTGTAATAATATTTCACAATATTACAATTTGTACTGTATTTTGATCAAATAAATGCACCCTTAATGAGCATAAGTGTCTTCTTTCAAAAACCTTTACACATTGTAGCACATTTAAATGTTTTTTAAAGATGCCTTTCCATTAGCAACACACTGTGATTTTCAAATTATGACACAAAAAAGCACAGGTTTTGTGATTTTGGTCTGTTTTGATGTGGTTTTCTACCTGTAAATGGAAACGTCCTCGATGAGGTCATTGGTCTCTGTGTCTGAGATGATGATGCCTTTGGGGGAGACAGTGAGGGTCACTTTCCGAAACTTCTTTGCACTGGCCCTAGCCTGCAAGTGGATGACAAGCAAAAACTATTTGTGTGAACTCTGGACAAATATCTTTGTCATTGTCAGTTTTAAAATGCCACTCATAACTCACTGACCATAAACAATAACCTCTAAAGGTCAGCAAAATCTGTGTGGGCTATTAAGTCCAACTCCACAGGTACAAGAGCTGAAAAGAGATGACACTTCATATATAAAATTCATCCTCTGCCTTGCTACTATGATCCTGGCCTGTGAACACACTGGTACAGCAATGCAGTGTGCTGGCAGGAAGAAAAGAGGCCAACATGGATGAGGACGAGGGGAAATTATGGTTGAAATGCAGAAGAGGAGAGAGAGGGGACTCGTCAAGGACAAAGGAAATCAGGCAAAGCATATCTGGAGGGTCTTTCTCTCTCCCCAGGAGACAGTAAACACTGATTTAAAACACAAATGAAACTCGTCTCAATGATTCACAGTCTGACAGTTAGGAGAAGTTGTCTCGTTTTGATTTTGATTGTGCTGTTACAGAAAGCAAAACTGTTTTTTATTTGCTTTCTGAGAAAAAAAGGAATCATACTGTGTGTTTAGGCCTGTAAAGCCTGACATGTAAAATAGTCAGAATTTTTTTTTTTTTTTATTAAAATGGAATGGTTTATTAAACCCTTCAGGCAAAATATTTAAAAAAACAATTGTAAAAATTCCATATGTATTTTTTGTTGAGTCATATTTGATACAACGGACTTTTATGGCTTTTATGAGTTCACACCTCAATTATTATTACGTGACTATAAAATTGTCAAAGGCACAAAATGATGTAAGTAAGATTTTGTGCCAACTTGGATCATGATCATTCCTTACTATTCTCAATTTCTCAAGTCCTTTGACCCACTTTTACTGTGATGACTGACCGTGGCTACAATTCTCCTGATGGCAGCCGCTGCCATGTCTTCTCCTTTAGGCTGGCCAACCAGAGTCATGCCCAGATACTTCACATTGAACACCATCCCTTCCAAGAGTGTCTCCTTGGTGTCCGTCCAGTTCTCTGGTAGCTCTAAAACACAAAATAAAACATTTTCATCATTTAAATGCTTATTTAAAAGAACAGTTCACTAAAATATGAAAACCCTGTCAGGCTTTTTCAAACCTATGACTATATACACACAAAGAGATGCTGAATGACACCCACACTCTCTGTCTCTAATATTCTGTCAAACATCATATTTTGTGTTCCACAGAAGAAAGAAAATGGTTTAAAAACTAAACGTTCAAGGCTTTAAAAATCAAAGGCTCGAAAGAAACTGCCTGAAATGTGAATGTGTATTTATTGATTAACACTACAGGATATCACAAGAAAGATGCCTTGCAGCAATTACATTTTTGATGTAATAATTAATGATCAGCTGAAAGCAAAAAGTCCAATGTTTGTTCATTTAAAAATACATCCATTCAACATAGCTGACAGGTTTCACACCTTTCCATTAGGAGAAGTGGGGCTCATTCCCATGTAAGGAGAAATTCAAAAACTGTGCCACACAGTGAGCTTTAAATAGCTTTCCGGCCCCGTTTAGGTCTAATACAAAGCCCTGGAGGAGTGCAGAGCTGGATCGAAAGATATGCAGAATGAACCTGACTAGATATCCACTGTCCTGCTAGTGCAATTCTGAAGAAAAAATCTATATAAAGCTAGCACTGGAGTGCTGGACCTTAACCCACTGCTATATAAGTGTGAATTATTGATTATTATGCTTTCAAAATGACAAAGATCCTTTATTATTCTTTTATATACTAAATTTCTTATGAAAGAAAAACCATCAGAACTGAAGGAGGAGAGCATTAGTGCCTCCTTGATAATTTATATTCATCCTGACAGGTAAGTTTGTCTATTTCAAACATCAGTAAACTCTTTATAAAGTTCTTCTTGTGACCTCCAGTAGCTCAATAGAAAACAAAATAAAATATGTATATATTTTACATTAGTGATAATAATAATATAATTGTTATTGTATATACTATATTTTATATAGAAGAAAATCCTTAAAACAGACAACATGAAAAGAACATTTAAATTATTATATTATGTATTATATATATATATATAAACTCATCACCAAACACCAATGACTTGTACATATGGGTACAGTCATTTTAGACACTTCCAAAACTGTTGCAATAGAGATGGAAATACAATTTTTAAATACATGAATTATGTTCCCATCGTTGTTGTCACAGATTTGGAAGTGCATTTTTCTGTTCTAAAGAAGGGGATGTCCCAATACTTTTGTCTATATAGTGTATGTACAAGTCATTGGTGTTTGGTGATGAATTTTTGGCTCAAGGTCTGCATTTACAGTCACACCAGAGGTGTTAAACTGGGATTAGGACTTGGTTTTATGCAGACCAGTCAAGTTCTTCCACACTGAATCAATCATTTTCTTTTTGAACGTTGCCTTATACACCGAGGCATTGTCATGTTAGAATAGTAAAGGGTCCTGTCCAAACTGTTGCTATAATATTAGAAGCACACAGCTTCCTAGAATATCATTATATGCTTTAACATTAAGATTTGTACTCATAGAAATTACTAGTCAAACCTGTTCATTAGAAGGGGGCGACCCAATACTTTTGGCAATGCAGTGTATATATCACACAAATGCAGGAGGAGAGCATTCATTGCAACAAGTGAGCCAAAGTTCATCTGTTTTAAACGTGCACTTATGGTGTGTGCCACTTTTCTTAAATTACACATACAGTAATTGATTACTTCTATGTCCCTTTGCCTAAAAAGGCAGCTATGGAGGACAGAAACTCATCTAACCTGACAGTCCCATGTCCTGCTCTGACAGCTCTGCACGGAGCCATCTGGCCCTCCCAGCAGCACCAGCTGTTTGAGGCCAGGAAGACAATACCACCATCACAGCTTTCTCAACTGCAAGTGAATTATTAACCTACAGAGACACAAAATCTATCTCAGCACTCAATAAGCAGGAAAACTAACCCTCAATGCTCACTCAGCACTGTAGCCATCTCTAAATGACATGTTATAGCCCATTTAGGATGGGCCGTGGGGCATGGAAACATAACAGAAGTAGCCAAAAAGCTCGAAGGGTGACTTGCTGGCATGTATAATCTCCTTGAGCTGTTGCAGCACATTTGTCGTGCTGAAATCCTAAACTGGGAATGCTGACACATACAAAACTTGGGCCACAATAAAGCTGCAAATAGAACTTGAGGGATGTAACATACGTTCAGCAAGCTGCTAAATGAATAATTGATCAGATTCATGTTGGTACTCCAGGCCTTCCCTCAGATTAGATTGAAGTAGGACATGTTTATGTTCATAAAACTTTGCAAAGGTTATGACAATAAAGTGAATAGTAGTAGGGCTGATAGTAATTAGATTTTTACAGGTTTGGACAATGGCAGGATGATATGTGGAAAAAAAACAGCCAGTATTGGTTGTTTGCTGTGAGTGTCAGTTTTAACAGCACATAATTCGATGTCTGGGTTGGTGCATGTGTGTCTGTGTGATAGAGTGATCCGATTTGTGCAAACGTAAAATGCGATTACCACAGACGCCGAGACGTGCCGTAACCGCATTTGTGTCTGCGCTACACAAAAGCTGCATGGCATTTCTCCAGACTGATCTTGCAGTCACGTAAAGGTCTCTGTGATGCAATGCTTATCCTCCTGAAGAGTTAAATCAAAAGAAATCTACTCAAATATGTTGTTTAGCATATTATTAAATCGTTTGGGCTGCAATCTGGAATGTCTAGCAAACACAGAATGTTCCACTAACATTACTGTATGGTTCCTGTCTGGAAAATTGTACACACAAGGTTCTCTAATGTTTTTTTATTTTATAAACAACCATTCTAAAATGTTGCAGAGAGGTTTTTGGGTGCTAAACTAATAAGGGTATACACAACATTCTATAGCGGTTAATTATAGGTTTTATTTTATAAACAAACCTTTCAAAATGTCGCAGGGAAGTTTTTTGTCAGTCTAATAAAACACAACGCTCTTTAAGAAAGTATTGTGTGGTGACCATTTGATAAAACATTCACTATCTATTGTGTGGTAACCATTTTAGAAAAGGAATAAGGTACTCGAGGCGTGCTATATTGTGAATAAGTCACAGTTAGGCAAAACGCGACTTAGGCTACTGTATTCACAATACAGCACAGCCTCTACTTATTGCTTTTGTAAAATGGTTACCACACAATTAAAAATATTAAAACCAAAAATGTATTTACTGATATGTTACTTTAAGTAAGTTTGTTAAAACACTGCTCTTCCACTAAAAAAATAATTCCTGACAGCAACAGTAAACTGAATAGGATGCTGAACTGTTCTGTCTACGGTTCACATACATCTGCTTATCTCTCAGCATGAGAAAATGGATTTACTGGTTATAATGGGACTTGTATTGGTTTTGATGGAAACTGTAATGGACCCTGTGGTTCATTGGTCGCCACTATATCCTAATGGAATATGTCCCAAAACTACAGAAACCACTTTTTAATGGTTTTAATGGTTAAAAGTTGATGGTTTGTAATGTTTGTAATGTAGAGGAAACATTAGAATTTCTGTGATGGTTTCTATTGTTTTTTTCAGCAGGGTCAGTTTAAAACAAACTGCACATTGGCGGCACATCACAAGTTTGCAAGCCCGATTCCAGTGTAAGATTATGGACATAGGGACATACAGAATCATACTTGAAACAGAAAACAAATAAAATACAGTAATATTCCTTCCTCACTTCAAAAGCTGCGGGCTTCCACACGCTCCCATTAACGTTATCTCCCGCACAAGAAGGGTTTCTCTGACTGGGGGAAGGGCGTAGTCTCAAAATTAAAGGTGAATAATGCAGCATAACGCCAGCAGGGGTCACTCATACTTAAATAAATATCAAACAGTTTTACTGAAATACATAATATACTGAACAGTTTTTGATTGTTTATGTTGCTGAGAGTGTTGTGCAGTGATATACAGAACCATCGGGTGAAGCGGTCATAGCCATGCTTTATCGTGAATAAAACACAGATGCTGACCAGTCCGAATCAAGGACTAGAACTAAAGGTTATTGTTAGGTTTTATTTTTTAGAAAAAAACCTTCTCAAAAATTTGCTGGAAGGTTTTTGTCTGCTTACATAATATACACAACATTCTTTAAAAGTCATTTTAGGCTTTATTATTTTTTTTAAATGAACCTTCTCATTGACTTCCATAGTATTTTTAGTATTTACTCACATTCTTCAAAATATCTTTGCTTACGTTCAGCAGAAGAAAGAAACTCATGCAGATTTGGAATAACATGAAGGTGAGTAAATGTTGACAGAATTTTCGTTTTCTGGGTGAACTAACCCTTTAACTTTTAAGGGGGATCATTTTGTTTTTCTTAAGGACCTAAGAGTGCGTTTTCACTGAGCCCATGGATGCCTTAAACTGTGGCACTGAAGGAAAGCAAGTGTGACCGCCAGTCACAGATCTAGTCATATATGAATACTAGATACTTAATGGTCACATTTACACTCAGAAGTCACATGAATACTCAAGTGTACTGAATCCCAGTAAATATAATGACTGCATTTACATGATGAGATGATTAATTAAAACATGAGCTCACACATGGACACACAGGCAGAACAGTTGCCCATAGCAACGAATAAATCAAATGCCTAGATTCCTGGAATGATTCTGCACTAGCATTTTTATGCATCATATTGTTGAATATATAATACCTCAGACTTGAATGGTTTCAACCATCTAAGAAAAATAAACTGTTTTAATTTGTGCTGACAGCAGCTGAATAACAGGCCTCTGATCTCTGCTCTGCCATTTAGTGTCTAAATAATGAGTGTTGGAAAAATCTAGGACATTACCTTGACAGAATATAGGACATGATACGGTGGAGAGGGAGGAAAGAGGAGTTTGGGAATAGAACTGATTCCATCAGCCCATAAGTGGAATACACACTAAAAAAAAAACATTGAAGAAGCATCATTTTTTGCTGTATGGTACTTGAGGTGGCTATGTATGTGATTACAAAAGGTTTTAATGTTTCTTTAAGTTATTGGTGGTGTACTCGAAGGTTCTCATCTCGTATCAAGCAATAAAACATTGATAATTCTATTTAGAACCTTTATTTCTAAGAGTGAAAGAGACTGTTCAATTACATTGGATTGCTGAAGAGGAATAACAGGAAGGTGTCAATATTTAATTTTGTATTCTCAGAGCTGGAGCTGTTTGAGCTGTGTTGATCATGCCATATATTCATCAAATTTCTCTGCTCAGGACAGCCATGCTAGTGTCAGACCAAGCTCCGTTGCTTAGCAACAAAAGTCACTGGGCATAAGACAGTCCTACAGTGGGGGATGTTATTAAACATCAGCAGTCAGAATAGCACACACTAAACTCTGGGAAAGAATTAAAATCATCAAATTATGGATATAACAATGTTAAAATGAATATTACATATTTTCTGAATGATAAAACAGCAGATATAGATAATAAATCTAACATCTTTTATTATTGTGCTGTCCTGTAACCATTTTTTACAAGATTCTCTATGCGCATAATAATGTTGCAACCATGAAAAAAGGAAAATAATAAAAAACAAAACTTGCATTTCAGAAAATAAAAGACTGTGCTTTTCTTGATGCTGAGGTGAATGCAAAAAAAAGTTATAACTGATATAGAGTTACAAAGTTACATAAAGACCCAGAGTGATTTTACAATGCAACCGAATCTTATTATTCAAACAGCTGATTAAAACTAAAGAATTACGTGAAAATAACCCTCATTCACAGTTTCTTTTACTCCAAAGTGTTCTCAGTCTCAGAGGCCTGTAGTTATGAGTGTTATCACTCATATTCATGACAGCACGAATGGAATTAATGAACAGAACGCGAGGTCTGTCTTACAGTATGACTGAAAGAAGAAAGACATCTCTTGCCTCAAGGCGACAAAGGGAATTTTCTACCAAATCTGAATGAATTAATGACTCTCTGCTCGACTTGCCAACCAATGGGAACTAATACACACAGAATGCCTTATCAACATAGAACATACATTTATTTTCAGTTACATTTTTTAACATTTTTGTGATAAAATGGCAGACTTTTTTGTCTTTATAAAGATAACTTCATAGCTATTTTACACAAAATAATTGATATTATACAAAATTACTGCATGATTGGAAATGACATACAAATATTTTTTCTAGTTTTCTTTGCACATCACACGTCAGGTAAACTAACTTTCAAAACAAGTGTCCAACCTTCAGCAATGATCTGCATGAATTATAATTTACTGATACAAAATAAGCCATTCTTCCTTCTCAAGTTTTACTAAATGTTCACAACAAAGTGTAAACATTTATCATAGAGACATTTTCACCTCAAATCCTCATACATAAAAATGTGGATTTTGCTTTTTTGATCTCAAAGTAATCCAAATGCAATGCAAAATGTTTCTTTCTCAAAATCACAGACGCTTTGAGTCTTATCAGCAGCCCAACAGCGACTCAGACTTTGTGCTCTCAGGTTCTGTTTATACAAAACAGTGTGCACATTAACATTTAGTTTTAAGAAAATGTAAACATGTTTTGTATGTCACAAAAGGACTTATTCCTCAGTTGTATCTGAAGCCAGACACAAACCTTTAACTTGTTTCTGAAATGATCTGAATGCATAAAAAAAAAATGAATGAGATTTTCAAGTTCAAACTCTGAGTATTAGAAAAGCACCTCAAGTTATAATACAGGTCCAAGTTCAAAGAATATATAAAATAAATAAAAGTTTGTATGGCTCATTTCAGACTCTATGAGTTATAGGTGCTTCCTCAGCACTTTTTATGGTTTTGTCCTGATAAGGCAGTGGGCAACACTATTGACTGTACTGTAGGTCACCTATATGCAAAGGTCATGTTTAATACCATTTAGCAAGGCCTGTTTTTCAGAGGGATGTTTTGCTAGATAAGAGAGGGCAGGCAAAACTAGTTTCTTTTACAAAATACACGAGTTTATAAGTGGGAACATGTAGTTTCAAGAAAAATGATCTGGGAAACGCATGCAGAAATCCATATATTGACAGACCCATATGAGATGGGTACGTCATAGTTAAAGGAATAGTTCATCTAAATATTTTCTGAAAATGTACTCACTTTCAGATGTATATGAGTTTGTTTTTTCATCAGAGCAGATTTGGAGAAATTTAGCATTACATCACTTGCTCACCAATGAATCCTCTGCAGTGAATGGGTGCCGTCAGAAAGAGTTCAAACAGCTGATAAAAACACCACAATAATCCATAAGTAATCCACATGACTCCAGTCCATCAATTAACATCTTGTGAAGTGAAAAGCTGAGTGTTTGAAATAAACAAATAAAAAAAAAACCCCACACATTTCAAAATTATATTTTAAAATATAAGTCTTCTATCTATAATATTGCTTTCTCAAATGAAAAGGTTGTCTCATCTGAATCAAGAGAGAAATATGCACAGATCATTTACAACCAAAAAACAACCAAAAAAGTCTGTGGATTTTGGACAACAGTGGACAGACTTTTTACCTGGAAGAAATGTTATTATGTATTATGGATTTATACGGCTGAAAGTTAATTGAGTGGAGTGGTGTGGATTATTTGTGGATTATTGTGATGTTTTTATCAGCTGTTTGGACTCTCATTCTGACGGCACCCATTCACTGCAGAGGATCCATTCGTGAGCAAGTGATGTAATGCTAAATTTCTCCAAATCAGTTCCTATATATGAAAAAACAAACTCATCTACATCATGAGTGGCCTGAGGGTGACTACATTTTCAGAAAATGTTCATTTTTGAGTGAACTATTTCTTTGAACATTTTATATTGCAGGCTGGTCACTATTGTACTTACAATCATGCCTTCATCTGCTGCTGTTAGATTAATGTATCTAACGCATTCGATAACAGTTTAATCTAATTACCCAGTGAATATTTAGACACACCATCACCAGACATTCCTCTTCTAAGAGCCCAGGAAAAGAATAAAACTGTACGGGCTTAATACGATGATGTCTAATTATGAGAAACAGGCTCATGTGCATTGCAGGGCCTCAGCTGGTGTGTACATTGTAAGTTTTGTCCCATGGGGGTTTGGCACTAATGCAGCTCCTCCATGTGCTGCTGATTGGTGGGTTTTGGTTGGTTCTGAGCAGCCCTTCTGAACACCCCCCCCCCCTGCACTCAGTAATGGCCGAGGTTAAAGGTCAAAGCACTGAAGACAGTGCCAAAGGATAGATGAAGCGCAGCAGCAAGCTCAGCATGCTGAAACGAACACTACTCCAGCATGCCTTCTGACCGACTGAGGAGCTTCAGTCACATCTAAGCATTACACTGTATTTATGGTCTGAATTTATGACCTAGATAGCAGATTGCTTGTCAGATTATTGTCAGATTTGGTTTGGGTTCTGAGAGACTCCATGACTACTGTAAAACCTCGAAAAATATACTTAATATTGAAAACTGATTCTTCATGACTTCTTCAAATCTTATGAGGACTGAGGAACAAAAAAACTCAGCATGGTACATATTTTAAGTATCCTCCATAAAAGGTTACATTATATTTGAACACAAAGAAAACATGAATAAATACAAAAATATTCATATACTCAGATTCTCTGACAGGTGTTCAGATTGTACAGATACACTGCTGAACATTATTTATTTTCATTATTCAGCTTTTTCATTTTTGAATATGTTTGCTTAATATTTTCTGAAAACTGTGATATATTTTTTCAGGATTCTTCAGAGAAGGTTTATTATTTTTGGTGTTATTAATTTTTTTGTATCATAAGGGTCTCTGAAAATCCAAAGTCAAAGGAAAGAGTAGAATTTACACTGAACTGCATCTTTCTGAATACTCCATTTAATTAAATTAAAATAAAAAAATTGCTTTGTTCAGAACATCTTGCTTTATATAGTCCAAATGTCAATCACACAAAAGTTTGTCAGTTATTAACAGAATGTGCTCCTTCTGCAACTTATAATCAAACATAAAAGTTGGTTGAAACTCATAACAGACAGCTCATCAGTGTGATCAGCTCTAGTTTCAGGTGTTCAGTCTGACTGCGCGGAGCCGTCTGAATCCCACTGAGCCCAACAGCACAGATAAAAGACCCCGAGAGCAAGTGTAGCTGGAGTGACAGACAGACAGAAAGACTATCAGTGACAAGGTTCACTAGGGTAATGCTGGCAGCAGGGAAGGACTAAAATAGAATAAAAGACTGCTTTTTAACAAGGGAATATGTTATAGGAAACCACAAGCACCTAAAATCAACAGAGGAAAAGAGAGCTGTCAGACGAGCGGGAAGGACAGAAAGAGAAACAGATGTAGAGAATGAGAAACAGGAAGAGAGACAGAACGAGTGTCAAATTTCTCCCTGATGCATGTCCAGGTTGTCAAACAGGAAGGAAGGTTTGGATGTCACGGATCGCTATGTGGGAGGATGTGACAGCTGATTCTCATGCAGTCAGTGTGCGCATTACTCTTTCTCTACATCTTTCTCTGCATGCTTTGAGAACTATGGGAGAGTTGTTATGCATGTTTCTCAAGAGAGAAACAGTAATATTTCAAAGGAAACAGTTTGAAAAATATAATTTAGGAATAAGAATATAATGTTGTCAACACATTCACATCCATGACTCAACTTAGGGAAATATTTTTATATAAGTAATATCAATGCTTGTATATGCATTCACAACCTGGCAATGGATCAGTGTAATCTTGTGCAGGTGTATAATGCTGTTTAGTTTTGGTGAACATGAGGAGAACAAAGAAAATCAATATTTGGGAGGACTGTATCACTGACCGCTCTCTCGGTCAATCTGAGATAAAGCAGGTTCAGATTAATGAAAAATGCAACTTCAAAAGAACCATTTTCTATTGTATAGATGGATTTAGAGCAAAGGTGTGTGAGTTGTTTAAGGGAAAACTCATCAGATAAAGATATGCAAATGTATGCATCTATTAATTACACACTGTAAAGTAAGCTCATTCTACATTACCTTAACTCCCCTAATGATGTTTTTCACCTGAGAATAAAACATCATTTATTTTTCAGTCCTTGATTCTGATTGGTCAATATAACACTGATTTGTATGAAACAACAGAAAGCAAGTATGCTGTGTGATACGAGAGACATAAATGTAGCGCCTGATATTCACTGATGTACATTGTTGGCATGGACAATGGTGAATATTAGAAAATACTGTATCTAACCATTGCATGCCATGATGGACCAATTAGAATCAAGTATTCAGAGAGCCACATAATATGTTATAGTTTACTTCACCATCTGTCTACTGCAAAATATTGGTGTCACTTTCACATCACTTGTGGTCTCTCTCTTTTGATACCAGTAAGAAAGAGCTTAAAATAGCTGAACACTTCATAGCTAACTATTTTAACTAACTAGTTCACAGAAAAGTAATTTGGATTGTAACATTGTTGCTGTGTTAGTCTTGTTGCTATGTAATTATACTCATCACAATATATGTTATTCACTCAATATAATTGAGTATAATATGATAATTGAAACTAAATTAATACAAATTTAATTTGTATTTAATACATTTTTTAAATAATATTTAATAACCATGTATTTCTGTACTTGGTAAGATCACCCTGATTTGCGTTTTATTTCTACTGTATATTAAAGAAATTAATTCATGAAATGTTCATACATTGGCAACATATCACAGTCCTAACATCTTAAATTACAGTGTTCATGTTACTCACATTACATGTTATTAATTACAACAATAACATTCCATCTAATTGTAGACTGTAACATGAATGGGAAGTTGTATTGTAAAGTATAGCCCTGATTCCTTGTTTGGGTTTTGCAGATTGTGTCTTGAGTGTGGCCATACACACATTGTGCATCCGTTTCTCTCTCCAAAATCCTTTTCTTCTCTTTTATTCATAACCTGCAGGGAACAAACCACAGGGAGTCTCTATAATCAGAGACACTAAGGAAAAATAATGACAAAGACAGAAGGATCGAGACAGAGAGAGGGAGAGAGACCTATTCTGCAGTCTGAAGGGATTTCGCTTTTATTTGTTAGTGATTTGAGAGATACGTAACAAGCAAACAAATCAAAACAAAAAGGGGAAAACAGAGAGACTGGTTGTGATTTGGTTTAAAAAGAAGGCATGGGAAGCTAAATTTTTCTTTGCTGACAGATGTGAGAGCTGGCAGTTCAAACTGAATGCATTTATATTTGATCCAGGAAAAAAAAATCTAAAGAAACTGTCAAAATGTAATATTCACTTTAGAACACATCAAAACAGCACAGCTCATGGCATTTCAAACTGACATCTAGAGCATTAAGACAATTGTTTGGCTGAACTTAATTCAATGGTGGGAAGAGGTTCCAAATATTGAAAATGTTAACTGGCAATTAGCAATAGTGCGCATTAGCGATGGGGGCGTTAAAAACACTGCTTTGCGATGCTTCAAAATGTGTGCTAATCTTTTGTTTCCAACCAATGGCATGGAGTGTGTCCGTTGACCTTCCATGTTATTTCAGTAAACAAATCTTTGTTATGCCATAACTCTTGTTGACACAATTAACCAGTAGAAATTTGTCAACCGGTAGAGATCACGTTTACACGCTCACGTGGCGTTTCTGTGCAGTGTGGTCATGAAAACCTATTGTTTGCACACGTTTTTAAGCATTGCGGTTGCAATGCAAAACAAGTGATTTTAAGCAGTTTAAATGCAATCAGCAACAAAAGAGAACCCATTTTGCTATATACATGTGCTATCAGAGAGGCACATGCACTTGAAGATGCTGCTTATAGAGCATGGTTATATTGCATTATTTTTACCACTTTATAGGCCTTGAATGGTTAAATACACACACTTGTGTGTGTCAAAATGCCCGTCTTCGCAAGTATCCTCATAAACACAGTAATTTAGGACTTTTGAGAAAGAAAACACATGCGTAACGGTACACTGGATCTGGGTAGCTCTTAAAGTAACAGCAGTGCAATATTCCTTCTGTCTGTCATTGATGTTAAACAAACAACACAAGAGAAAATCTCTAACTGCTCTTGACCAAATCACTTTTGTAACTTTAAGAATTTAATAGTAATTTAATACATTTAAACTAGTATTAGTTTTCTGTGATATTGACACTGGTGACAAGAATTATGAAGTTTAAATGGTACTGATATCATAAAAACCTTATTTAAAGCAAAAAATAACAACATTGTGATATATATATCGTTGCTGTGAAATAAAATTACTCATATCGTGATACAAGATTTTGGTCCTATCGCACACCCCTACATGCAGATAAAAGAAAATTCCCTGATTTATAATTTCTGTGGTCAATGCTACATCAATAGCATGAAAATTATTCATATATACTCCCAATGCAAATGCATTAAAGAAACTTCTGTTTATTTAAATAGACTGCACATGATTGAATCAGATTGCATTATTTCATTTTAATTAAGTAAATTGAGCAAGTGGCAAATTTATGTTAATTGAAAAGATGCAGTATGAACATCTGTTAGTTTCTTCAGGTCCTCATTCACAGGCTAGGTTGATTTTGTCACCTAGGGCTTAATGTCTAATGACTTTTTAAAGAAATTCCAACCTTTATTGTTGAACCTGAGCGGCCTGTGCTGAGACACGACTAAAGGCAGACAGGCTGTTGCGCACGGCTGTCACAGTGTCTGAGGGTGATCACAGTAACAATGTTTGGGAGTCACCGAGGCCAGAAGTAATAAAGGAGTGTGTCTATTTCTCTCTCTCTCTTTCCCTACATGCCTTCCAGGTCAGAATTAAGTCCTAATTAAGGGACAGGAAAGATAGTCTCAGTTTTCATAAAGCTGTCCATTGCTGGACACACTCTGAAATGAACCCTTTAAAACCTAATGGGGTCTTTTCACACAGCATTGCACACTCTCGATTTAGAAAAATGGTTGTGTGTGTGTGTTTTTCACTCATTTTATATGAACGTTGGTGCTTATTGTTGTGGAAAAAGACTACAAAGAATTCTTTATTACAAGAGCTCCCATCTGATAAATGTAACAACCACCTCAAGTGCAGTCTGAAAGCACAGAAAATAGCTTCTTTATAGCACATGAAACAAAGAATTCACAGAGGAAACAACTGCTTATGAGCTAACCTTGAATATAATAGATACTCTTGAACTCCAGCTACCAGGAGAAATGAATGAAACATGAACTTGGTGCAGATTCATGCTTGTTCCAACATTCAGGCATTCAAGCAATCAATATATGGGTGAAATATAAAAATAAATGTCAGCTAAAAATTAATAAAAAGATATGCTATATGACTCTAGCTTGTAATTTGTATGCTAAATGATTAAACAAGCATAGGCTGAATAATAAAATGTAGGGAATGTTAACGAAACAGCCAAGAATCCTTCACTTTCTAGCAACAGAACTTGACACAAGAAACCATAAATCAAAAATAATGAGAAGAGTATAACGATAAAGAATACAAATTCTGCTTTTTCACAGAAAACCTCCTTAAAATGCTCACATGCACACTTCATTCATTGATTCGATGTTGTACAGAATAATTATCTTCACTATAAATATACATATATGTACACTACTGTTCAAAAGTGGGCTCTGATTTTTTTTTAAATAAAACTTGTACTTGTAGTAAATACATTTATAATGTTACAGAAGATTTCTATTTAAATAAATGCTGTTCTTTTTCTATTAAGCAAGGAATCCTGAAAAAAATTATCAATGTTTCCACAAAAAATAAGCAGCACAACTGGTTTCAACATTGATTATAATGAGAAATGTTTCTTGAGCAGCAAATCAGCATATTATATTGATTTCTGAAAGATCATGTGACACTGAAGACTGGAGTAATGATGCTGAAAATTCAGCTCTGCCATCACAGGAGTAAATTATACATTTGAAATAGAAACCATTTTATTTGTATTTTATGCAATGCATTTTTGATCAAATAAACAGCACAAGAGACTTTTGAATTATGGTGTACATAAGCATATGTATGCACATGGGCGTCAGTGTGTGTAAGAATTTTCTATGCACGTTGTTCGTGTGTGTCAGTCCGTGTGCACGGTCACCTTATCCACTTCTGATAATTGAAAATGACACATGGAGACCAGTTCTCTGATGTCAGTGTAACTTCCCTGTCCTTCACACTGCGCCTGGTCACAACGTGATAAATTTGCTGACATCCTTCCTGTAATTGGTTCGTCCAAAGCCAGAATGTCTGCTTTACTTAAACATGGTTTGACACAACTGTACCAGCTCACAGGGTCTGACATACTGATATATGATCATACAGCAAAGTATTAAAAGCAACTGTGTTTATTTCTTTATGTCTACATTAGATAAGAAGGGAAGTTATGGCTCAAACCTGTTATTTCCCACACAGGGTTTATTACACTGGAAATTGCACAAGCTTGCACTGTAAAAACCGGGAAGGGCGTCCAACACTTGCAGCAACTAATGTGACCTTTGAAACTGTCAATGTTATTTTAACAGCGAGAATTGATAGTGACTTCTCTCTATGTGCATGACATTACACACACCAACTCTCTGAAAAAAAAGACAGCATCTATAGGAGCCCAACGTGATATTTTAGCTTGAACTTTCTCTTTTGCCAGCATAAAACATGAAATTTTACTTTTAATGAGTGCCAGTGAAAACTCTGACCTTCATCAAGTCAAATGCACACTTGAGAGACAACACCAGCCTCACATGAATATTCATCAGACCAGCACAAAAACAGTTCATTATTCACTTGTTTGTATGCTGTACTAGAATCTGCTCCCTTTTGAGTTAAAAATAGTTAATTAATTTCACTGTTGTTTTGTATGGAAGCACACAAGTCTAATCATTTTTCAAAATGGCATGATTATGTTTCAAACACATAATAATTTGAAAAATGTCTCTTTTCTGTACATACACTATACTTTATATTTTGGAGTTGGTAAGATTTGTTTAATGCTTCTGAAAGAAGTTTCTTATGCTCACAATGCTGCATTTATTTGATCAAATATACAGTAAAAATGTAATATTGTGAAACATTATTACAACTTAAACCAACTGTTGTAATATATTTTAAAATGTAATTTATTCTTGTGATGCAAAGGTGAATTTTCCGCAGTCATTATTCCAGTCTTCAGTGTCACATGGTCCTTCAGAAATCATTTTAATATGCTGATTTGCTGCTCAAGAAACATTTCTTATTATTATCAATGTTGAAACAGTTAAGCTGTTGAAAACAGTTTTGTGAAAACCATGATACTTGGGAATATTTGATGAATTCAAAAGAACAGCATTTGAAATTTGAAACAGAAATTTTTGTAACATTATAAACGTCTTGACTGTCACATTTGATCAATTTAATGTGTCCTTGCTAAATAAAAGCCTTCATTTCTTTGTTTTGAATCCCAATGAGTTTTATTCATGCACACAAACAAATGAGACATTCTTCAAAATATCTTTTTTTTTTTTTGTATGTTCAATAGATGAAAACAAATGCATACAGGGTGAGTAAATGACGATCAAATTTTTACTTTTCACTGTTCCTTTAAAAAAATTTTTTGGCATTTTGAATCATCTTCAGAATAGGTTTCTATATAATAGTCCTTTATAAGAAATCTTGCACTTGATCCTACTCACCCTGTCTCTGAAATACAAAGCATTGCTAGAAAGACAGACAGCCATTACAGATCAAATCATTAAAATTTAATCTGGAGGGAGCACATCTAAATTCCCAAGACACAACTGTTGATTTGAATAATTCATTATGCTAATTTTCTTGGTTTTAGTAAATATACATACTCTCAGCAACAAGAGACAGGCAGACTTCCTCCAGCTGTATGTCTGGCACACAGTTCAAGTGGAAATAGGGATGTTTTGTCCCCAGAGTGCCTCATGAACTTCACATCTCACACGTCAGAATGACAGCGTGTCAAGCCTCGGGCTCCTGCCTGTCACCGCTGATGTGACACGGGCTGTCTCATAAAACCACTCCTCTCTTTTCCATACAAGAGCACTCGATTCTTCCTCCTGACAGAACAAAAGCTGACAGGACCGGCCAACTGATTCAATCATTACAACATAAATGGATGAAGTGTGATTTGGAGTCAGTGAAAGTGTGAAAGTTGGAACTGTGATTTTATTTGCACAGCGTGGCCAGCTGTCTCTCTGAGCCTGAGCAAGTTTCAACACATTTCATAAAGCCAGTCAACCTTGAACCGTTCAGTGGTAACATCTATGCGATCTAATTGGATTTTCTTACACACTTGGGGAAAAAGTGAGAAAAAGACCTTTTTTACAGTAACCTGACTGTTATACATAGGGTTAATATTAGGCAAGGAAATTCCTAATTGGAATTAACTGTAATTGATGAATATCTCAGACTGTGAGGAGACAAATAAAAGCTATAAACAATAAAGCAAATAGAATGGCATTAATCTAATCTATCTATCTATCTATCTATCTATCTTAACAGTGAAACGACAAATAAGAGGTGTTCAAGAAGTTTCAGGAAGGCAATGTTATCACAGCATCGCGTGAACAGCGGCACTGATGCAGTTGAACTCAGTAAACGTAAACAGAGATGAACGCAGGTTACTCACTTTCATGCTTGGACGTTCCCCATGTGTGCCGCGGAACTCCAGGACTTTTGATTATTGCTCTCCCGGCGGATTTTAACGCATCCATGCTGGAAAGTGTCTGCAGAGCAGGTGCAGAGCTCTTCTTTGGTGCCTACTGTGGGAATGGGGAAAGTAGAGTAGCATGCAGCGAGTAGGCTAATGGAGCGAGTGGACACGAGCAGCCTATAGACACCGGCTCACAGTCCTGTATCTGTACAGTAACATTAACCCTTCACTGCCCGACTGACGGAGATCCTCGAGCTGCTCCCTTTACACACCCGCTGACGTTTCATGACTGATGAAATGAGAAGAACAACCATGCGAAACTTGGAGCGAACCATATAATTATTCATCCGGGTCATTCTGTGACCAACGTAAACAAAGACTGTAACAATGAAACTTTTAATAGGCTGTTATTATTATCGCTTTATGCATTATGTAGCTTATAACGTTATTATATATTTATATTATCATTTAGATTTATGAGTCAAATATCATAAATCAAACATATTTGAACTTGTGTCCCCATGTTGTGCGTCAACCCTGTTACCATCATAATTTTCTCTTATTAAAATGGCAGTTCTATAAAAAAAAAAAATTAATCACGAACGTCATCATATTTCAAGATGTGAACTTTATTTTAGAAAGTAATTGTTTTTCTCTTTATTACTTTATTTTATGTTTTGTTAGGTTTGTAGTGGATGATCTTAAATAGCCAACCCTGTTACCATAATTATGTGCAGTAGGCCTAAACAACTTTTCTGAAAACAGGATTTTGCAGAATTACTGATTTCAGTAATAACCCTCCTACAATTTTTTTTGTTAATAATTGTATTTATTTTAATCAAATAACAGAAGCTGGGATTTGTTTTTATTCCTCTTATATAATTCAACATAATAGCTTATATTTTATTTCAAAATATTTTAATAAAATATTTGCACTTTAAGTTGTGCCCCCATGTTACCATCATAATTCCCATGAATTCTATGAATTTAAATTTTAAATTCTATGAATTCTATGAATTTCAATTAAAAAAATCCCTCATAATAACATCATCATATAGTTTCAGTGCTTTCAGGAAGTAATTGTTTTCTCTTTTCTTATGTTTTATGTTTAAGTAATAGTTCTGTACAATCATGACCAATGTTGATTATGGTTGTACATTCATTTTCTCTTGTTTTATCTTATGTTTTGTTAGGTTTGTAAGTAAGGGGTGATTTTGAATAGTCAACCCTGTTACTATGATTTCTAAGAACTATTGATAACTGAATATCAGTATTAAAATAATTTTCTGATAAAATCCTTGTAAACTGATATAAAATATGCAAAAATAACTAACTGAAAATACTGTTATTGAAATATTGAAAACAAAAACTAACACACTGTATAAAAAGAAAGGAACGCATGATTGGTGGTGGCGATGAATTATAATATCATAGATATTTATTATTATTTGCTGTCCAGTGTAAATTTACTGTGAGAGTACAAGCTTGGCCACATAAAAAAATAAATAAAAATATATAAAATAATATAAAAGTATTATTTTATATATATATATATATATATATATATATATATATATAATTATAAATTAAAAATGATTTCATAATAAAAACAACCTGGATCTGCAATGGGTTTACAATAGCAATAGGTCTAAAATTTCTTCTACATATGCTTGAATGATTTTTTATATAGAATATTTTATACTGCGGTTTTTTATTATTTAATTAATTAGTTTTTTTTATTTATTTGTGCTACTTTATTTTATTTTGCTACTGTTCTGAACCCACTTCCAATGGACAATAAAATATTAAAATATTGTCATCAAAAAAATAAAGCATTTTCATATTAAGCCCCTTAATCATATTCATGGTTTGGTTTAGTTAGTAAGTAAAGTATTCTGTTAAAATCCTGGATTATTTCAAATAACAGCCTTTTTAGAGTTAAACATAATTTTGTACTGCTTGGATCTCCTATTGGATTTCTTATAAAATCTTTGTAAACTGATATAAAATATGCAAAAATAACTAACTGAAAATACTGTTATTGAAATATTGAAAACAGAAACTAACACACTGTGTTTCCTATTGGACTCCAGATTCAGCAGGTATCATTGATCGAGTGTGTTTTTACAGCTCTACCGCCCTCTGTCTGTGATTTATAGAAATGCTGACAAAAAGGTTCAAATAGAAACTATGTAAAACATAAAATAACAGCCCACCAATAAATGAAATGAAAAATATTGAACAAACGAGAAGAAAACATAACAATTCTCCCTGTCACCATTCAATACAAAATGTTTTTATTGACATACTGTTCCATTCATTGTTCCCAATCTGCAGTGCAGCTACGAAGGTTCAGTTTTGGAAACTCCTGGAGGTCTTTAAACACTTTAAACAGGGCTGTCCGCTGCTCAGTTTTGAATAGGACAGGGGTGAAAGTTTGTATTAGAAGCCTGATCTAACATTCTGAGTTCCTCCATTGATGCTATACGTGTCAAAAACACCAGTAGTCTAGACATTATACAACTGTTGGCTCTGGGGTACCAATACAAGGAATTACTTAGTAAGCTGAAACTGTCAGTGTAGAAGTTTGAGATAAGGTGCTCTCTTTAGTTAATGCTCCCTTTACTGCAGAAATAAAGATCTAAAAGTGAACAGAGGGAAACAAGATCATCAGTTTTCTGAGCATCACTCAAACTCAAGTCCTCATGATGTTTATGTTCCCATCAGTTTTGACCTAAGATTATCATAATCAGGACATATTAGAAACAGCATGACGCTGAAGGCTAATTCTAGACCTAAATCCCACAGATTTTGCTTTCCTTCATGAAAATGCATGTTATGTAAAGAAAATTGCATCATTCAGATGAATGAATACCATGAGTTAGCATTAGCCTGCAGTACAAGAGTTACCGCATTTCACCATGTTGCTAGTCACATGGCATGTCAGGCTAGAAACTGTGGCAGAATTAACCATGCTATTAATCCGTAGTGTAATTCTTTTTCCTACGGATAAATCAGGGGATACGAACCATATGGTCATTAGATAAAAGCGTATTTCTAAAAGAAAAGCTAATTGAATAAATTAAACAGACCAGCATCCAAATAGGCAATGGTTTCTATAGAACACAGTATAAAATTGATAGCACTCCTCAAACTTGTTGACAAACATGCGCTTGGTCATCTGAGTTTATATGATCGTCTTTAATCCCCTCCGCGGCATTTTGGCAGCTGCCCTGGCCTCTCGTCTCTCTTTTTTCTTTCGCGCTCTCTGTGTTGGTTTCCATGTCGCTGGCTCTCTGCGTTTGCAGGCAGAGGATGGAAGCACCCAGTGGGAGTGTAGGTGGGCTGTGGAAGCAGTGGTTTGCCAGGATTTGCTCAGACGCTGTCTATCTCAGGAACTGTCATGGGGTCGGTGCTCCCTGTCTGTTGAGAGGCACACAGAGGTTCACAGGGCTGGCTGAGCGATTCCACCGACAGGCTCTTGCTAGACAGAATACTGCTGAGACTTGGCTTCCGGCCGTCCCGTGGATGGGCCTCGATCTCCACACGGACCTCAATATTAGTCCCTTCCCTGCTGTAAACAACAACAACAAAAACTTTAGGAAAAATGCTTTTAGGAAAAAGAAATCGATGATGCTATTGATGGTGTGAATTTTGCTCATTTAAAAAAAAAAATCTGATAATTCAAACAATAAAACATTAAAAATGCAATTCTCACATGCAGCAACTTGAATATACATATTCTATGATGAGATATACATGTCAGGGCCCTTTTGATATCATTAAGTCCTTAAGTAGTTTGGCATAATTTCTTACTATTATTTCTTAGAAAAAAATACACTGCAGTTCAAAAGTTTGGGGTCGGTATTTTTTAAAATTATTTTACGAAATGAATACCTCTATGCATCAAATTAGCATTGTCACGGTACCAAAATTTCGGTATTCAGTACCAATACCAGTGAAAATCAACAGTTCTCGGTACCAATTTTGGTACCAAAGCAAAACACAAAGACATGCTAATTGAACAACATTATTTTTTATTAATAACGTTAAACAAAAATAAAACCAATGCCATTCTTTATACTTATTTAAAATTGTGTTTCAAGTTTTTCCACAAGTAATAAAAGTATGAAAAAAAAGTAAACAAGTTTCACCCAAAAGTTTTTGTCATAATTCTCATGCCGCTGAAAATCATCTGTAAACTGTTGTTTGTTTTAGAGTTTGCTTGGGTGTTTCATGATCTTCCTCAGCCTGCAGCTGTAAAAGGAAAATATAATATACTTAAGTAAAGCACTGAGTCTGACCAAATGCAACATTAGATCATTGACACCAGCTAAAATATAACTTTTCAGTAAATAACAAACATCAGCTTTTATAATAAATTTAGATAAGATTACATATACTAAGTGATCAAATAGATGGAAACTGTATTAACACATTAGTATTAACACTTTACAAAAAGATTACATTTTTAAGATGTTACCTAACAATAAAAAACAGTTATATAGCAATCATTCGTCTTAGGGTTAATTTCAAAATGTACTAATAAATAAATCACAAGTTCAATCTGTTAAAATTATTTAATGCACAATGAACAAACAGGAATGATCAAGTGTTTGTAATAAATAACATTCACAAACATTAATTAATGTTGTAAAAATATATTGTTCACTCACTGTAAGTTGATGTTAGATAATAACATGAAGTCACTGTAAAGTCTATACAGAAGATAAAATTTGACTGTACTTTTATTTAATCCAAACTGTACTCTTATTTCATTTTAAAGGGCTTTTAAAACCTGCTACAGTTATCCAGCCAAGAATAACAACTAACTAACTAAAAAAAACATATTTAAGCCCATAACTTTTCTGACGGACCGATATGACAAAGACACTGTTAACCATAGATTTGTACATTCTCTACACGCATATTTTGGATACACAGTTCATTTAAAAGCCTCTGGTGTGTAAAAGTAGTGAATACCATTATGTCTTCCTGTTTTTTTTTTTTTTTGTTTTTTACAGTAATAAATGTCATAGGAGCATTAGTTAACAAAGACACTTCATTCGTATATTAGCGTTAGCTTATGCTAACGATGAACCACGCTAACAGCGATTATTTCAATCTGACATTCAAATTAAAATATGTATGAATATTAAAATGGCATATGTAAATATTAAAAATTCAACTGAAACTTACCTGCTTGAACTCTTTCATTTGATCCAGGTGTCGGTCTTTAAGGTGGTGTTTTACGGCAGCTGGCATCCATAATGTTGCATTACTGCCACTTGTTTTGTTAGTTTGATGTGTTTCCACCTTTCGAGGTTGCCACGCAAGAACCGGGTTGACCGGGTATTCGGTACCAACGGTACTTAAAAAATCCTTGTAAGTTACCGTAACGTTTTCATTTTTTTAGTACCGACTTGGTACCGAAGTACCGGGTCTTTTGACAACACTACATCAAATTGTTCAAAAGTGACAGTAACATTTATAATGGTACAAAAGATTTATATTCATGTTTTAAAATGTTATTATTCATCAAAGAATCCAGAAAAGTAAATAATAAAATAAAAATATTAAGCAGCACAACTGTTTTCAACATTGATAACAATAAGAAACATCTCATGATTACCAAATAAGCATATCAGAATGATTTCTGAAGGATCATGTGACACTGAAGACTAGAGTAATGATGCTGAAAATTTAGCTTTGCATCACTGGAATAAATTACATTTTAGAATATATTCAAATATAAAACAGATATTTTACATTTAAATAATAGTTTACAATTTTACTGTATTTTTATTGAAATAAATGCTGCCTCGGCAAGCATAAGAGACTTGTTTCAAAAACATCTTACCCCAAACTTTTGAATAGTATATTGTATATATTTTAACAGAAAATGCTTCACTGCTTATTAATAATTTTTAAAAAAGTCATGAAATTTGCTGACCTCAGAGCAAATGTTTGTGTGCTGCTGAAGGCACACTCCTCAACTACATCCACGTCGTCTGACTGAACAACCTGCTCAGTGCTGTCAACTTGTCCATCATTAGGAGGTTCAACTGAGCCCTTTGCTCCAGACTGGACCACACTGGTGCTGGGAAGCGGCATTACTTCCTCCACATTCACACTCACTTCCTGTACATTTCCGTCGGATAGAGCTGGGTTGGTCTGGCCGGTCCAGTGATCACTGACTACATGAGAAAATAGAAGATCTTCAAGAGAAGTTTAAATGTCATCAGATCAGGCCAAACTGTCAGCTTAATATTACAAAACTAATCTTTCTGCAACAGTTACAGTGTTTCAAATACAAACTCATACATAATGATTAGATTTTAGAATAAAGTACGATCATATTCTAGCAAACAGTAGTGTTGGGTAAGCAGTGTTAAAACTAGCTTCTGAAGCTAAAATACATTTATAATCTAAAGCTACTCTTGTAAATGAGTTAGCTACACATATTACTAACGTGTCTAACTACAGAGAATCTGTTTAAGGTGGTTAAACTACAGAAAAGATACTCTTACAAACAATTAACTACACTAAAAGCTAGCAAAATGTAACTAACTACAAAGAAGCTGTTCAGTGTGGTTAAACTACAGCAAAGACACTCTTAAAATTACTTAGCTACACTAAAAACTCCTAGTAAGAAGTAGCTAACTACAGTAAATCTGTTTAAGTTGGTTAAACTACAACAAAGATACACTTAAAAGTAGTTAGTCAAACTTAAAAACTCATAGTAAAAAGTAGCTAACCACACTAAATCTATTTAAAGTGGTTAAACTACAGAAGAGATACTCTTACAAGCAGTTAGCTACACTAAAAGCTAGCAAAAAGTAACTAACTGCAAAGCAGCTGTTCAGTGTGGTTAAACTATACAGCAAAGACACTATTCAAAGTAGTTAGCTACACTAAAAATTCCTTGTGGAGAGTAGCTAACTACAGTAAATCTGTTTAAGGTGGTTAAACTACAACAAAGATACTCTTAAAAGTGGTTAGATAAATAAAGCTCTTAGCAAACAAAAGTAGCTAACTACAGTGAACCTATTAATAGTTAAACCACAGCAAAGCAACTGTACAAGCTACACTACTAGCAATAAAATAGCCAACTTCACTGAAGCTACGTAGAGTGGGGTAATATCTCTCTGTATTTTGTAATATCTGTATTATATTATCTCTACATTACTGTATCAGCTATATTTGTCTGGCACAAAAACAGGAATCTCAGTATTAAATTGCTAGATAAATACCATCTAATTTCGATATTGGAGTTAAAAACAAAGCGCTATTTCTAATGCAACTGAACTACTGTCTGGCTACTGAAAAAATACAGGTAGTTAAATTAGCAACGGCACAACATTTACATTAACTGTAAATGTATATTCATCTAGCCAAATGTCACGAAGTTGGACTTACAATTGGCCAGATCTTCCAGCTGTATGTTCCGTACTTCAGGAGGTTCAGTTTGTGGCCTGCACCAGCCATTACGACACAACGACATGGGCACGACCCCATAGACGTACGT
Source organism: Tor tambroides (assembly GCA_021397915.2). Lineage (NCBI taxonomy): Eukaryota > Metazoa > Chordata > Actinopteri > Cypriniformes > Cyprinidae > Tor > Tor tambroides. The sequence continues at coordinate 80,565 of JAFVLL020005383.1, read as the reverse complement.
CAACATAAGAGGCACCCCCACCCCTTCAAACACAGAAGATTTACTAAATTAGAATTAATTATGAAGTTTTTTTTTGAAAGATTTTTATTATTAATAACAGAAAAAAATTGTATAAGTGTACAAGTTAGGTCCCTACATGCAGAAGACTACATACTGAAATACTCAAATCACAGACATAACAGAACTTATTTTCAGATGAATTATGTTGAAGAAGGAAAAAGGTTAAGAATGCACATTATAGCAATATAAATACACAGGCATAATGCTAGTAGCAAAGACAAGGACAACACACAATAAAGGAGACAAAAGGCCATGATCCTCCTGGTTCTGGATAAGAACAGAGTGGCATTGTTGATGGGGACATTGAAGGGGACAAGGCCCCTCTGTGGCTCTCCTGAGGAGAGGTCAGAGCTGGAGAACAGACAGGGCTATTCAGAGGGGAGAATGAGAGGGAACACATGCTTTGGGTTTGCGAGGAGAGCACAGAGTAGTGAATGTGCTGCGCTCAGGACTTCACGCTATGCCATGGAGATCGCTCTGACATTTTAGTTGCAAGCGGCTGCTGTAATCTTCCCCTCCCCGCTCCAGCTCTCATAGGAATGCCAAAGCAGAAGATAGATGAGTCATCAGAGATGACCGGGGCAGTTGCTGGGTGTATGCGCGAGTACGAATGAAACAGCTGGATGCACATATGTAAGCTATAATGCGTGCAATATGGATGTTAAAGGATTAGTCCTCCCCTCACACAACATTGGTTGTTTGCCCTCAAGTCGTTCTAAAGCCGTATGATTTTCTTGATTTTGTGGAACACAGGAACTCTTTAATAATGAGCCAGTTGCTCTTTTCCACACAGTTACAATAAATGGAGACTTTTAAGCTTCAAGAACATTTAAGCTTCATAACAGATGCAAATGCACCATATAAAATATCAATAAAATCTCATAAAAGTAGTCTTCTGAAGTTATATGATAGCTTTGTTTGATTAACCGACTTAAACATAAGTTGGAAAGATCTGGCTCAAGAGAACTTTTCTTAAATTTTCAGGGAATAATGGCACTAATTTCAACCTGTTTTTGGCTTCATATGACCTTTTAGGCTTCACAGAAAAAAGTCGTACAGGTTTGGAATGACATGACAATATGCTTAAAGCCTTTTTTATTATTTATTTTTTTAAATTTTTGTTTACTTTTGTGCGCAAAGAAAACAAAAATAACAACTTTATTCAACAATTACTCTCCTCCACGTCACCATCCACCAGCATTCATGAGACTACCACGTCGCATGGCACTTTGCACACAAAAAGTATTCTTGTAGCTTCGTAAAATTATAGTTGAACCACTGGTGTCACATGGACTATTTTAACGATGTCCTTACTACATTTTTGGGCATTGAATGTGTCAGATGCATTGCTATCTTTGGAGGTTCAGAAAGCTCTTGGATTTCATCAAAAATGTCTTAATTTGTATTCTGAAGATGAACGAAGGTCTTACAGGTTTGGAACGACACGGGGGTGAGTAATTAATGACAGAATTTTCATTTTTGGGTGAACTATCCCTTAATTCAGTTTCTTCAAATGAACGTAACCAAACTACACAACCATTGAAGTGCTCCTCGACTTCTTACTATTCCCATTCCTCACATTCATATTCAATAATATAAAAAAGACAAAGACTTTTAAAACAGTTGTGTGTTAAATAACCACACTGTTTTACATGTTCATCGTGTTATATGCAACCAACAAGGTGAATGGATGATTTTCTTACCCACAGTAATGGCCGCTATGACTGGTGACACAAAAACAGACATCATGACCCCGCTGGCCACTGTCAGATAATGTTTACTTCCTGAGATATTGTTTTTCTTACAGCGACCATGAACCTGGCAAGCAAATAGATACTAACTTAAAGTCAGCATAAAACATAAATTACAAATGTCTTTTTTACATTTTTTTAAACAATAATGATGTTCATGGATAAATCATTTATAATGAACACTGATATTCCATAAAAGAATAAGAATTCTGATTTCATGGTGACTTTAAAGAGGTAATATTCTGGTGTTTGTTCTTAGGACCCTGAAGAGCATAATGGCCTCCATAAACTAATGCCACAGTGAAACTCTCTCTACTTTCTTTGCAAACGTTTTCTATATCACATTTACCGGCTGTTTGAAGGAGACAGGTCTGTTGGATTTACATAAATTTACATATATGCATTCTGCAGCACTTTTCTTATAATGAGCATACAGCCAAGGGTATGACCTTGTCTTATTATCATCTCAGAGCTATTAAACGGTCACTGGATCCATTTCATCACAGAGAGGACATAATAATGCAGCAAACTTTAGGTCTTTACCTTGCGGCCCATATAAATCGGGATGCCCACAATGATGACTGGTATCGCAATGCCTGCTATGAGTGAGATCACCACCGGAGCCCCAAGCAGCATGCCGACCTGCCACAAAACCTTGCGGGTCTGCGACCATGGCTTCTTTCCCCAGAAAGTGCAGCCTGAGGGACTGTGAGGAAGATATACGGAAGTATTTTTTTATACTCTCACATAGTTGTGACATACATGACATGAGGTTAAAGATAAGACAAGGAATATCATCCAATAAAAGCCAGACACACACACACTGTCTCATTGGATCAATATTTTATGATCTCATACTTGATTAGCCTCATGCACCGCCTGGGTGAATTATAACCCTCTATGGTCAGTGTCACTTCCTGTTCTGCTCTGTGTGGTAAAGTATTACAGGCTACTAGCTTAAAGGGATAGTTCACCCAAAAATGAAAATTCTGTCATTAATTTCTCACCCTCATGTCGTTCCAAACCAAGACCTTTGTTAATCTTCAGAACACAAATTAAGATATTTTTGATGAAATCTGAGAGCTTTCTGACCCTGCATAGACAGCAACACAACTGACACGTTCGTGGCCCAGAAAGAAGACTGTCGAAGATTGACACGGAAGAGAAAATGTTGAATAAAGTCTTTTTTTGTTTGTTTTCTTTGGGTACAAAAAGTATTCTCGTAGCTTCATAAAATTAAGGTTGAACCACAGATGCCACATGGACTATTTTAACGATGTCCTTACTACCCTTCTGGGCCTTGTACGTGGTAGTTGTGTTGCTGTCTATGCAGGGTCAGAAAGCTTTCGGATTTCATCAAAAATATCTTAATTTGTGTTTTGAAGATGAACAAAGGTCTTACGGATTTGGAAAGACATGAGGGTCAGAAATTAATTACAGAATTTTCATTTTTGGGTGAACTATCCTTTTAAAAGCCAATCTGGAGTAAATATTTGAACACAACACTTTATTACTGATGAGTGTGGATTATCCACTTATAACAATAGCCAAATTTCCATCCAAGGTTTTTATTTGTGAAAAAGGTTTAGCGCACCAATGTTTACAGATATAGCTGATAGAAATGCTAATTATCGCTAAATTTAACTTTAGTAAATACACTCTATGCCAATGCTTCAAATGTTGCAAAAACACCTTTTGTCGAAAAAAGGACGTTTACGCAAATAAATGTGGTGTCAAATGACAGAATTAGACATGCGTTGTCTTGTCTTAAAGGGATAGTTTGCCCAAAAATAAAAATTCTGTCAACATTTAATCACCGTCATGTCATTCCAAATCTGTGTGACTTTATTTCTTCTGTGGAACGTAAAGAATATATTTTGAAAATATGAAAATCAAAGGGTTCAAAACAACATTGGACCCCACTGAGCCACTGAAAAACAAAGCAAACAAATAGCTATCAGACATTTTTCATAATATCTTCTTTTGTCTTCCGCAGAAGAAATAAAGTCACACAGGTTTGGAATGACATGAGGGTGAGTAAAGCTTGACAGAATTATTTATGTTTTCTGTCATTTCATAAAAATCTTTCTCCGCCCGACTGGAGCCTAGCAGAATGGGGTGTTCATTAAATTAAGAATCCTGCTTCTGGCAAATTGTGGGGGTTGGGTTGCATGGAAAGGGAAATATGAACAGAGATTTGTACTGATTAATTGATGAAAGTCGGTGTTGGCCAGCATCCAAGAATGGAAAAATCTATCAGAAATCAGCTTTGGTGCAGCGATAGCTCACTGAAACGGGTAGCAAAGTCACTATTTTAAAGATCAGACCTCTGAAACGGCTCAGCTTCTGCAAGACTTGTGTTGATTAAGAGTAATTAAGCAAATTTGATAATCTGTAACGTTCATGAAGTCGGCAACACAAGCAACTTGGCACAAACTCAGCATCGTAGGGCCAGAAAAACATATCTGACATTCTTGTGCTGCAGAATTACCCCTGTTTAGCTTGGACTGAATGTGTCCGAGAGTAGCTTAATAACAGATCACAGACTCTGGTGACTGCTGGTGATGAATGTGGGCTATGTGCTTGCAGGCAAATGTCCTATATTTGGCAGTGAAAGCTCTGCACACTGGATAAATATTTTGTAAATGTTAATTAGAGATTGCACAATTGCCTACAGTAACTTAATCAATTAATAAATGCAGGCAGATTTAACAACAAGAGCTTCATTTACGCACACACACACAGACCAAATTTTGCATACAAAACTGCAGGCACTTTCAGAAAATCACACATTCTATGATTCTGGCTAATACGACCTCCAAAGTTAGCACAGTTTTTTCATCAGTCTGCCTAGACATAAAGTATTTAGAAGGTACAGACTTAATACAATGTGCATTTTCAATGTTAGAAGGATCAAATCTCTGAAAAAGTTTGAGTCAGCAAGTAAACTAGATATTCTAGATCAAAACTGCACTGTCCCTTATTATCAGATTTATGTCTATGAAATAACCTGTACTTTTTTAAATGTTATAAATATGTAAATTAATACACAATTTTAAACATTTTTCATTTGTTTTTCAGTGTTTTTTGCACCATTATTGAAATACTACTTTAGTGTCACATAATCCTTCAGAAATCTTTCTAATATGCTGATTTGCTGCTAAAGAAACATTTTTAATTATCATCAATGTTGAAAACAGTTGTGTTGCTTTATATTTTTATGGAGACCATGATACTTTTATATTCAGGATTCTTTGATGAATAGAAAGTTCAAAAGAACAGCATTTATTTGAAATAGAAATAACATTATAAATGCATTTACAGTGACTTTTTGATCAATTTAATGCATCCTTGTTATTTATTTTTATTTATTTTTAAATCTTACTGACCCCAAACTTTTGAACGTTAGTGTATTTCATATAAACCCATCCTTAAAATGCATAAAAACAAACTGAACTGTGGTTGGCCACTTTACATGACTCGTCCTGTCTAAGTGGGCATTTTTACACACAATGAGCTACAGTGCAGACCAGACCTTAGCCATTAGTCAAAGATCTGGCTATGTGCGACTACTCTTACTGTAACTTGATGACCGTGTGTATGGTGTGTGTGTGTGTGTGGGTTTACCTGAGGTAGTGCACATCAGTGATCTCCTGCATGCACAGCCAACAGAACTGACAAGCACACACTGTACAGTTCATTCTGTTGCAGCTGCCATCATTAGTCTTCATGATGTAGGCACCACAACGTGGACAGGGCTTGATCTCCTCTGCATCTTCAAGATTAAAGGCAGAACAAACATCTTAGCCGGTGGTGGACACCAAACAGATATTAGGTTAGTCCTTCAGTGTTTGTGCCATACCACCAGGCTCCTCGTTGAACACGTATAGCGTGGAAACATCATTGGCTCCTGACGTGTGGCGAGCGCGCTGACGCCTGGCTTGGTCACAAGTCTGGTCTGGGTGCCACAGCTGGCGGCAGTGGTAGCAAAACTCGGTTTCACAGCCTTCCCGACCACAGCTCAGCTTGGGGCACTCGGCACAGCCATAAGCTATCACTGCATAGCTAATGAATGACAGAAACAAAACGAGGAGAATTAATTAATATTTACATTTATATTTATATTCATATTTATATATGATTTATATTATATATAAATATATATTACATATATTTCTTAAATATATACATGTTTGTATAGTTATACATTACCAGTCAAACGTTTTTGAACAGTAAGATTTTTTATGCTTTTCAAAGAAGTCTCTTCTGCTCACCAAGCCTACATTTATTTGCTCCAAAGTACAGCAAAAACAGTAAAATTTTGAAATATTTTTACTATTTAAAATAACTATTTTCTATTTTGAGTATATTTTAAAATGTAATTTATTCCTGTGATCAAAGCTAAATTTTTTGCATCATTACTCCAGTCACATGTCCTTCAGAAATCATTCTAATATTCTGATTTGCTGCTCAAGAAACATTTATTATTATTATTATTATTATCAATATTTAAAACAATTGAGTACATTTTTCAGGATTCTTTGATGAATCCAAAGATCAGCATTTATCTGAAATAAAAAGCTTTTGTAACATTATACACTATACCATTCAAAAGCTTGGAGTCAGTATCATTGTTTGTTTTGTTTTTGTTTTTGGGATGGGGCTATAGAAATTTATTTATTTAGCAAGGATGGTTTAAATTGATCAAAAGTGATGATAAAGACATTTATAATGTCACACAGGATTTCCATTTCAGATGAATGCTATTCTTCTGAACTTTCTATTCATCAAAGAAACCTGAAACAATTATACTCAGCTGTTTTCAACATAATAATAATAATAATAATAATAATAATAAATGTTTTTTTGAGCAGCAAATCAGAATATTAGAATGATTTCTGAAGGATCATGTGACTGGAGTAATGATGCTAAAAATTCAGCTTTGAAATCACAGGAATAAATTACATTTTAAAATATATTCAAATAGAAAACAGTTATTTTAAATAGTAAAAATATTTCAAAATGTTACTGTTTTTGCTGTACTTTGGATCAAATAAATGCAGGCTTGGTGAGCAGAAGAGACTTCTTTAAAAAACATTAAAAATCTTACTGTCCAAAAACTTTTGACTGGTAGTGTACATATATATAAATATACAGAGTACACACACATCTGTTATTTTGGATATGATAAATAACAAATAATCTATTTGACAGCACTAATTTAAAACAATTAATAAACATGAAAGCTCAGATGTGGGAACTTCCAGGTTTGCCATATTTGATGTGCTCTATGTATGTGTGCTGATAATTGTTTATGTGAGAATAAAAGCCTAAATTAGACCTGTCTACTCTTTCATTTTTGGGTGAACTATACAAAATACATATTGTCACTATCCACAATATATTGTTGCATTTTTGTATTGTGACACGACACATTGTTACACCCCCATTAATCAATAGACCAATTATAGGTTTGTAAACATTCAGGACGCGCACGCATCATGGTTGCAGAAAATCCGGGAGAGATAGCCTTTACAGCTAGAGAATACACGGATACGGTACAAAATAGTTCGATTTAAAAAGATTATAGATTATATTGATTAGATGTCATTTTCAAAATGTTCTCCGCATATTACAAGAGCTAGTCACCGAGCGATAAGCACTGTTATTCAACGAAATTGACGTTAGTGGGATAGTCTTACAGATCTTACAGTCTGACAGAGATGACATTTTTGTGGGCAGAGCCTATCTGGTGACAGAGAATGGCAGTTTTCAAGTGGCAGTCTATGAAGTCATGGAATAAAATAATTAAAAAAAGGTCAATTTGATTTTATATTTCAAAATTCTGACTTTATTCTCACAATTCCGAGATTATAGCTCACAATTCTAATAAGGAAAACAACTCGTCATTCTCTCTTTATATCCCACACTTCTGGCTTTTTTCCCCTCAGAATTGACAAACTCACTATTTTTGAGTTAAAGGGATAGTTCACTTTGAAATTAAAATTTGATATCTATCAGCTTACCCCAAGGGCATCCAAGATGTAGGTGCCTTTTTTTCTTCAGTAGATCCAATTTTGATATTTTTAGGTCAAACCGTTCTAGTCTGTCAGTCATATAATGGCAGGTATTGGTCACTGTTTCTATAAGAGGGAAAAAGAACATGCACAGAGAAATCCAAATTAAACAATTCCCCATCGTAACTACACATTGATGGCCTAAGACACGAAACGAGCGGTTTGTGTGAGAAAATGAACAGTATTTATATCGTTTTTTACCTCTTGCTGGCCATCCAAGTGATCTGAGTCTTGCCACATACGCATCCGGTGTGTGACGTGTGTGCGCACGCTCTGGCTTAGTCTGCGCAGCGCGGAACGCCAGAAGTGATCTCTCGCACCAGGCCTTCGCCCACCCGTCCACCACACAGCGCGCACTCAGATCACTTGGACATGGTTGTGTACAAAGTAAACGATATAAGCTTCTGTTCGTTTTCTCACAAAGCCCGCTCGTTTGTCTTAGCCATCAATGTGTAGTACGATGAGCAATTTAGTTGTGCTGTTCCACTATAGAGCCAGTGACCAATACTACACCTGCCATTATATGACTGACAACAGTTTTGTCTCGTGGGATACGAGAAAAAGACACCACATCTTGGATACCCACTAACGATAGATATCAAATTTTAATTTCAAAGTGAACTATCCCTTTAAATCGAATTACAAAGTCCGAATTAGGAGATATAAACTTGTATTTGCGAGAAAAACAAAGTAAGAATTGTGAGACAAAATAAATGAATGTTCTGTAAAAATGTTAACAGTAATAGGTTTAATTAATATTTCATGCTGTAACTGTAGGGCTAATATAATACGTCCCCTATGAACAGCATATGTGAATATTATGTAGATCTATTGTTTAAATCAAATTTATGCTTTAAAAGTAGAGTAATCATGGCAGATTTCATCCATAGTAGGCCTATGTCCATTTAAACATCTGCGTTTAGCTTCAAATGGCGTCTTTGACGATAGTATTCTATAAAAATTATTTGCATTCCGATTTTGACATCAAAAGGCACAATTTTTTTTCTCTTAATCCATGGATTTTACCCATTTACCTCCAGCTGCAAGTGACGTAACTGTGACGTCTACTCTGAATTGGTCTATAAGTTAAACACATAATTTTATGTGAGCATATGCCACCGTCTAGCACATATGGTGGTGGCTACCGCTATCATCATTATTGTTTTGCTCTTCAGTCACAGTAGTAAAGAGAGAGGATGCTCTAGGGTCCATGTAGAGAGACTGCAGGTGATACCTAATACCATCTTGTTGACAAGAAATGGCAAACAGCCACGGATTCCCATCACTAAACTGATCTGGTTACCATTACGAAACCTAACACAAGCCTCCAGAACTATACATAATGCACCACAGAAGAGCGCATGCTTCACACTGCAGCGTGCGTGACACAATGATTCTAGCAGAAACCAGCTTCACGTGGTTTTTAGCTGGTTGACGCTAGTTTAGATGAGTAGCAGCAGGACTATCAGCTGGTTTGACTTGGGATGACCTAGTAGACCGTTTTTTTCAAGCTGATTAGAGTTGATAGACCACCTTGTCTAAACTAGTGGAGAAACCATAGTCTGAGAAACTACCAGCAATCACTCAGACAAAGAGCATGACCACAACTTTTTTTGAGACACAATTTTTTTTCCAGTAGAACTAATTTTATTCTAAATAAAACAGTTTCTTCTCACTAGCAATTATGTTTCTCGCAAGCAATTCCACTGAGTAATGATATGTGGTGACTATATGTCAGCAAGTTTGCTTTATAAAGCAATCTAACCTACTGTGCCTAGCAGTATACTGTAAAAAGTTTCAAGTGGGGATGCACAATATACAGTATCGGTACAATGTGAGTTACTGATAATCAGGTTTTTATGTATTAGCCATTATAAGATATTTAATTGCTCATCCCTATTTTTTTCATCATTTTGTTCACTTCAAGTTAATCAAGTTAAGCAAATCTCAAAATGAATATCCATTTTCATACCATACATTAAAATCTTATGCTTAAATTCACTTGTAGCATTTAAAACAACTGATATTAAATTTGAGTGTTTTTAATTATTAAAATATTTTTAATAATATTTTTACATATATTTTTTTAATGAAATAATGTAGAATTTTAAAATTGGCCACAATGAAAAAAATATTTATCTGCCAGTATTGGCGAGAATATTAATTCTATAATCTAAAGTTAAAATTCTAATTTATATTTCAAATTAAAGTTGCAATCTGCCACGATAAATTCTTTAAAGTTTTTCTACCATTTTAAATGTAAATTACAGAAAAAAATTACAAATGACAAAAAGCTGAGCAAAAAATCCAAAACTTTGTGTGGAAAAGCCAGAAATTTTTGCCTGAAATTAAGATGTTTTTGCACAGTAATATAATATGTTGTTATATGTTATATATTATAATATGTAATAAAGTTGTAATATGTTATAATGTGTAATAAAATAATATAATCTGTTGAGTGCAGGGGTAAATCAAATGGTATAAAATTATTCCTCTATAATGGCACCAATGTGTCGGGTCTGTGCTCTTCTGTAACTGCCTGGTTTGTGATATACCACATTATTATTATTATTATTTATTTATTTGTTGTTTTCTTTAGTCTTACTTATTTAAATGTTCATTCTGTTCTCATGTCATATATGTATGTATGTACCAAGAGCTCCTAAAAAACACAAATTCTGGCAAGACTTTATTTTAAGGTGTCCTTGTTACACGTTACATGTACTTACTATTATAACAACAGAAACAGTATAATTACACCGTAACAAAGACACCTTAAAATAAGGTGTAACCCAAATTCCTTGTGTTTGCACACTTGGCAAATAAAGCTGATTCTGATTCAACAGTAAAACAGTGGCCGTACTCCCTCATCCTGCTACATGCTTCATCATCATGTACATTCAGTCACATGTATGTGCTAACCTGCAATCTGGTGCCGGGCACCAGCGCGTGTCTGGGTCAGCAGCCAGAAAGCGGCGCAGCTGAAACTCTTCGAAGCGCTCCAGGAGTGCACCGTCATCCAGGATGGCACGGACATCGGGCAGAGCCAGAGCTTCAGGGCACTGCGGGCAGGCGATACCCACGCGGCTCTCTGAGATCTCGATGCGTAGGTATTGGCGCAAACAGTCGGTGCAGGCACGATGCTGGCAGGAGGACAAGCGAGGGAAGTGGCCGCGTGGTTGACTCAGGAGGCAGAGCGGGCACTCGACCAGGTGCTCCAGCAGCTGCTCCTGACTGGAGGAGGACAAGGACAGTACACCCATTGAGCCACTGCTCCCACACTCCGCACCTCCCTCGTCATCTCCCACTCCACCTCCTTCTCCTTTCCCAGGATCTCCTCCATCTCTACTGCCTTCTAATCCAACATCACTGTGAGCCCGGTCCTGAGAGGAAAGATAAAATGACTGAGGGCAGTAATGAAAGTTAGGACTTTTTCTCAGTCCAATGAAGATAAGCTACACTGTAAAAATGATTGTCATTTTAATAGTAGAAGACTGTAAAAATGCTACAATGTGGTGTTTTGTATTTGTGTGTATGACTGTGCACTGTACATATATTATATATTCACCTCAGTTTGTGGAAAAGCTATTTGTTATGAACTTTGATTCATCTTATGGATTTCTCAGTTCCATCCGTGTGTTTGGTGGTTCTCAGAGTATTATAAAGGAAACATATTTTAGTACTTCAATAGGTTGGTATATTAACATTACATTATACAGCTTTTAACTGTAAATTGAAATGAAATCCATAAAACCTAAAATGTCTGGCAAACACAGCTGCCATTTTTACCGTAAATTTCACTGTTTTTTCACAGTGTAGCTTGATGAAAATTGTATGTTTTATAAAATAATAAAAAAATGACACAGTCTAACCACTCTGTTTCTTGACAACGGGACAAATAAGACACTCCCAGTAAAACAAATTAAATAAAATGGTTTGGGGAAGGGAAATGAATGTCATGGATATAATTTTTCCAGTCATTTTGAACACTTTGGTGCCCCACTGGAAGTGGTCCATATGGCGGCCCAAGTGTCCAATATGGGTAGATTTATTTTCATTGTATGGAAAAGAGCAGCTTGCACATTTTGATAAATATTTCCTTTTGTGTTCCATAAGGAAAAAGTCATACAAGTTTGACAGATGATGAGTTTAAAATGAATGAATATGTGAATTGATTGGACTGACCAAATTTTAGACATGTGAGATTTTCTTTTTCTTTCTTTCTTTTTCTTTCTTTCTTTCTTTCTTTCTTTCTTTATTGCAAGTCACATTCAAAATCCACTTAGTTCAACAATTTAAGGGGGCATGATCGAATGGGCATGATGCTTCTGAAAGGAAGTGAGATGATAATGTGTCTACCAGGTGAAATGAAGCATTATAGCAACTGCTTACAGAAAACAGAGATTAAACTGAAACTTATGTACTGGTTACAGAATAAATGTAAATGTTATCTTACTTGTTCCACATGCTCATGCTCATTGGGCGTGAGAGTGATGGCCACTTCCTCCTTGTTCAAAGTCCCGGTGGGCTTCTCAATCCTGGGGTCAGATTTGGGCTTTCGGCTGAAGAAGCTGAGAAAACTAAGGGACTGTGACTGCTGCTTGGGTCTCTTCATTGTACAGAGCTGGACAGTCCAGCCAAAACAGCATGAGCGGATTGGGCCCCTTTTGTTTGTGTGTCTCTGTTTGTTGCTTATGGTCTGACACCGAACATTAGCAAAGAGACCATTGTGAGGAAGTACGAAAATCGTCCACAACAGAGTTCCCTGATCAAGGTCATCATTGTTTTCTTCTCACATAAAATGTTTTCTGTTCCTTCAGTTATCCAAACACACCACAAATGCTCATCCCTGAAAAGAAAAACATAAACAGAATTAGGAGATGTGAAAGCAAGATTGTTGCAGAAAACATCTCTCAGTGCACATCCCTTTTTTATAACTTCGGGGTCAGTAAGATTTTTTAATATTTTTGAAATACATTTCATATGCTCACCAACGCTGCATTTATTTGATCAAAAAGTAAAAACAGTATTACAGTGTAATATAATTAAAATTTAAAATAACTATTTTCTGTTTTAATATATTTTAAAATGTAATTTATTCCTGTGATGGCAAAGCTGAATTTTCAGCAGTCATTAATCCAGTCTTCAGTGTCACATGATCCTTCAGAAATCATTCTAATATGCTGATTTGCTGCTCAAGAAACATTTCTTACTATTATCAATGTTGAAAACAGTTGTGCTGCTAATGTTGATTTGCTGAATAAAAAGTATTAATTTGTAATATATATATAGTTTTTAAATGTTTAAATTATTTACACCATTTGACATTTTACAAACTGAACTACATCCTAAATTAATGTTTATCAGAGAAGAGGTGCATTCAAGTCACCATATCTATGCATTGAATTTTTATGAATTAATTAACAGATCTGGACAAAAATGAGCATCACGTTATTGACCCTGTAAAAAATTTATAAAAGCATCAGCCTTATCAACTATTTCCATCTTGTCTCTCACTTCCAAGCCAGGTGTGACTTATTAATAAGCTACAAACAGATGTTTCCAAAGACCTTGATTATTTCCTGGCTTGTATTCTACCCACATACAAAGACACCTGCATAGTGCATACTTTGACTGAGAGGGAGTTATTGTGTGCTATGGAGTAATGTACCTCATGGAATGGAGAAGTCTAAGCTCTATTTTATCTTGATACGTGATTGTGTGAAATTAATCTCCCAACTGGACCACACACTATTACACTCATATCAACAGTCAACATGTAATGGAGAAGGAGATGTCAGACAGATGATATATAGTCCAGACTGACTTCTTTTCCCTATGGAAGGATTCAGAGGCTCCAGTGTGGGGGATGGGGCTTTTGCTTTCAATACTTAATGCTACTCTCTTCCAAAAGAAACACTCTTGTGGAGAACCAGACATGAAGATGGACTGTGATGCACCTGGCAGTCACCACATCAGCTAACATCATTACAGAGGAATATCATGTTCAAGCGTTTAAAAATTGAACAGACATATCTCACTTCAAAATCTGATCTCATTTGACCAGTGCTATTCTTAACTAACACTAAAACTATTAAAAAATGAAAACTGAAACTGAAATGATATATAAATATTAGATAAAAAACTTTCTGAATACTAAAATGACAAAAATATTAAAATGACTAAAACTGGAATAAGACATTGAAGCTAAATAAAATTATTTAAAAAAACTAATAAACATGACAAAAGCACAAAACCAAATTATTAACATTTAAACATTAACATTTTAAAAAATATAAAAATAAATCAAAATATGAAAGATAATAGTACAATCGTATTTAAAGTTACCTACTAAAATAACACTGCATTTGACAAGCTGTTCAGCTCTTTTGCTGTCTAAGAATACAAATGATTCAGTGATAAAAATAAAAAGAGAAAGCATATAATTAGGAGGATCGATCTCGTTTAGACTTTACACAGACAGCTTTGCAAAAGAAAAACATTCTGATGAGGTCTCACATTAAATCTGAATAAACTGCACATTAAATTCAGTGATATTGCCTATTAAGCTACTTAGAAAAAAACAGTACTTTAGGTATTATGGTCATTAGAAGTAAAATTGTCATTAGAGAAAATCAGTGACTTATTCTTCTTGTGGTAATGGGCCTTAATAGTAAAACAACTACATTTCTTACACTTAACCTTGCTAAAAACACTGTCGAGAATATTGTTTCTAGAGAAATGCTTGGGCCAAAAAAATCAAGATCCTCTAAAGATCAATATTTTGATCTCAGATAAGCAGCATCAGCCCCCTCTGGCAGCATTACGTAATTAAAATGAGGGTCTGTGTCTTGCTTTTGACTGCCCCATTACTCAACAGAACAGAAACCAATAAAGAGGAAAGACATATAATATCAAGGTCATTCAACACGCTGACAAGCAGGGTTTTAAAATGCACTGGACCAAGCGATAAGCGTGACGAAAGGGTTATACAATTATAATGGAGGCTGTGGGAGCACAAAGCTTGTTTTAATGCATTACATGATGCATTAAAACTATTACAGAATGCATTCAGACATTCTGCTTTAAAATGACTTGTTAGAGGCAGGCAACATGGCTCATCTAATTGCATATCATTATTATCTGATATAATACTCTCCAATGCTACAGTATTAAGCCTCTTGCTTATATGGAGAAGGAAGAGCCCACTTTTATAATGTATATTGCAGTACCAGTGGGCCTCAGCGATGAGACAAAGCTCAAATGTGTTTTATAGCTTCTCTGGCCATAGAGCAAAATCCTGTGGCTGAGATCTTTGGATTGGCTTCGGTGTGTTTTCTTTCTCTCCCTTCCCTGGACTATTCCTGGACATGCACTCAACAGTTTTCTTGTTTGACCACATTAAGCAAAGTTGGGCAACAACTTGGCAACTCAAAATATCAAAGGCCGATGCAATGCTATCACAGCTCTGTTTACAATTATATCAGGCTCTTTTGAAGAGGGAGGGGATCCCATTAATACCCTGACTAATAACTCTCATCGTGGCAATGCCGTTTAGGACGTTATATGAGGACACACCTCCACATTTGGGCCTCGAGCGCATCAGTGATCCGACATTTACTTCAACTGTTACTTTAATGATACAGTACGGACCTTTATATTACATGTATTTACGTAGGGAATCACATGCACTTCAGACGACCTCTCGATTGTGCTGAAATTTCTGTTTCTGCTTTAAATTTCATTCACTAAAATTCGTTGTCTAAGAACAGAATTTGTAATAATTAATCAGAAGGTCTGACCAGTGCATCACAGCACTGCAGGGAGTGGCAAGGCTATTACGTATTGCCGTTCACCCCAGTCAAATAATATACTTTTATGCTTAAATGTAGCTTATAACACCCGAACGCAGGAAGAGAAAAACATCCTCTGACTAAAAGATAACGCACAATAATTTAATGAAATCAGTCTCTTACCTCCGCTCAGTGCGTTATCATCTCAGCACCATCGCCTGGCTCCTCCCACTGAGCGGCTGAGGACGCGCAAGCTCTCGTGGCTCCTCCCACTGCTGTAAAACGTCGCCTACTTGCGTGTCTTTCAGCGTTTTTCTGGACTCTGTGGTCCGAGATTCGCAGCATGACGTTGGCGAGGAGATCCCCTTGAACCTCGAGGTTCCCTCCTCTGCACACCGGCGGCGCCTGCTGCTTGAGAGCTTGTAATGCCCTGCGGGAGAGCTGGCTACTGCAGTGATCTGAACCGATGGCATGACGTAGAATCACTTACACGAAGCACGTTTTATG
Source organism: Tor tambroides (assembly GCA_021397915.2). Taxonomy (NCBI): domain Eukaryota; kingdom Metazoa; phylum Chordata; class Actinopteri; order Cypriniformes; family Cyprinidae; genus Tor; species Tor tambroides. The sequence goes on along the minus strand of JAFVLL020005383.1, from coordinate 64,377 downwards.
CCATTTGGTAATGAAACAGTATCTGACATATATATATAGTTGTTATGTCTGTGCAGGAATTTATGGAACATATAAATGTGCAGATAAATATAATTGTCATTCTGAGACTTGAGCACCAGAAATAGCAAACTATTTTATATAATGCTACTATATTATTAAGTAACATTGAAATAATACTAATATATATATATATATATATATATATATATATATATACACACACACACACATACACACACACACACACACACACACACACACACATAATTAACTATAATAAATAGGCCTAATAATAATTAAAACTACAGTTTTGTATTATGGACTGTGGTACAACAGACTTTTGCTATGGCATGAATAGTATAGAAAGAAAATATTACAGTATTAATGGTTGTTGTACAATATAACCCACATGAAAAAATACTATAGTAATTTATATTAAATACTATAGTGTTTTTGAACCATACTATAGTAAAGTAGGCTACTTGAATTAATTTGTTGTGGTAGCCTAGCTAATTCTATAGTTGCTGTGGTAATATAACAGCTATAGTAATATAAACAAATTACTTGACCCAATACTGTACTAAGTTTTCTACAAAAATAGGGTATATTATACTACAATACACTACAGTTTACTGTAGTAAAAACTAAAAAATACTACAGTATTTATTATAGTTTATCAGTTCACTATAGTTAATACTACAGTATGCTGCGGGATTCATTAACGAAGTGTTGTAAATACTATATATATAACGTTACAGTATGATACACTTTACTATAATATAGTTCAAAAACACTATAGTACTATAAATTACTATAGTATTTTTTCATGTGGGTATAATAATGTTGTCATAATAATATAATAGGTAAGAATTATTCATAGTTATTGCGCCTACAAAAATGAATCAAATGAGGAAAAAGGCTTTCCTTTATTTTAGTTACATTATCGGAAAACATTCCATAAAAAGAGAAATGTAAAAATAGAGCAGCAACGTCCCCGGAAACGCGTAACTGAGGAAACGGATATACGCAACGTAGCGGAAGAAAAATGTATACAATGGCAATTTGGAAATCAATTAAGTTATGAAAAAAGAGCATTAATTGCCTTTCTTTGTGGTCGATGTGTTACGGAATGGCGGACTGTGAGCAGTAGCGCACCGTCAGACGCCGCTGTTTTGCCTCGACAGGAACACTGTTATTGGACGTGTCAGGCAGAAAGAGCAGGTATATTTATGACATCTGCTGAGCTTGACAATATAGCTGGAGTTGAGTGTTTAGATTTGTGTGGTACATATCGACTGAATAAACACACAGGCTGGGGGGAAAGAGTCATGCAGTTCAGTACGTGTATAACATGAATACAGACATCTGTCGCACTACGAGTTTAACATATCTTTTATTTGCTGTAAATGACGCAAGTCTTATTTATCTTATATGCCACTGTAAGATTAGCGTGTCAGCCCACAGATGCGCCATGTATCTATTATATGGGTTGAGTTGACATGTAATGCGTGTAATTATTTCAATGCTTTTAAAAGGATATAGAATGAGTTGATTGTTTTTCGAGGAATCCAGAGGTTGCAAACAAAAAGGCTAGCTGGAAGTGAAAAACAACAGAATCCACAACCAGTCAAGTGTAAGCTGCTTTTTCTTCTAATATTGATAGCTTAATGATTTGAAATGTGCTTCATTCCTCTCATTTGGTTGGGTATTTACTAATTCTGAGAAAAATCATAGAAACTCGTCATGTGGTCTTGTTTTATCATAATATAAACTTGGACATTTCCGTCCAAAATCACTTGAATGTTATTATTTTGTTACAGTAATAACAGAGACAAACCGACTGCTTGGTTATAAGATTATAATTAGTTTATAATATAATTATAAATGATCTTTCTCTCTCTCTCTCTATAAGTAACTAACTTATAATAATAATTATAAATAAATAGTGATCAATTTGTATCAAAGGAAACATTATAATTGCACTGCCATCTGTTTTGACTTTGAATTGTGATTTCAGGTGTCAGACAAGCTGAATGGTAGATTCTTTTGATGATTATATGCTGTGTATCCAGTGTCCTTTAATTTTAAATTTAACTAAAGTAGCAGTTGTTTCTGTGTTTGTGTCAGATTATGACAAAGAGCTGAATTTAGATGTCTACACGGTGTAGTGCATTTCAATAATAAGTCATTTTAGGATTTTCAGTCTTATCTGGTAAATTACTGTCATTGTAAATGAATGAACAATATTGTACTTATTGCAAACATAGCCTGCTTCAAAAGTATTGGTTGTTTCATTGTCCCCTTTTTTCTTAAAAAGCTGTGATTATTTTCAGTCTCGTCCAGCAGATGGCAGTAAAATTACAGTAAAGCCAGAGCCAGTTACTGGCCAAGTCGATGCTGCGTGATTGGCTATTTCTTTAACTTATTTTTCTTTTTTTGTTACATGAAAATCACATTAAAACTGTCTTGGAAAAATGTTTACATTGCCTTCTTTGTTTATTTTTACTATTTCTATTCAGATATGTATATAGCTGTTGTTGTTTTTTTTTACCCTTGTAAATCTTAAAATATGAAAATCCATCATAAAAAAAGTTATAATTAAAACTCACAGTGCGATGTCATTTCCGCTGTGACTAGCAATTTTGCCACTAGTAAAGATGAAAGATAAACTATAAAAATAGGTGAGATGAAATATGAGACATGATGTGTGAAGAAAAAAAATCAACACAAATTGTGATTTCGTCAGCGTAAATTATTGTATTTCCAGTCAAACTGTAATTTTGTCATATTATGCAAAATATTGTTTAAAAAATGATTTCATTTAAATAATATTACTTTATTCAGAAAATGTTTTTTTTTTTTTAAATATGCCTTTTACAATGCAAAAATTGTGACAATGAAATAAACTATTATTATTATTATTATTATTCATTTCACAGGGCCAAAGGTGCTTATAGTTGTAGAAACACCCAATTCTATGATGGTTTTGTGTTTTGAGAGTAATATTTATTTTAATTAGTGATTAGCCCAATTGTCAGTTGTTACAAATGAACATAGTCCCATGAGATGGTGTGCAGTAAATCATCTTGTTTGTATAATAAATGTAATATTCAGCATGACCTAAAAAGCGTACAGCTGCTGTATAGTTTTCATATAGGTTTAGTACATATTTTTACATCCTTTGAATAATTTAATTTTTTTTTTTTTTTAATTTTTTAATTGATTATTTGTTATGCAACCAACTTCTGTATGTGTGTATACAGAGTTGGTTGAATAACACAATAAAGAATAATAATAATAAATCATCATAACAAAGACAAATTAAACACTGAAAACACTGAAATGCTAAAATAAACACTGAAAAATGAGAGAAATGACACAGAGATTTTGTCTGTGATGGGCCAAGTTGCATGATGATCTTTCAGTGTTGTTTTTGCTATTGCTGCTGTATTTGACCATGACCCTTTGCTTTCAGTGGATTCTGAAGATGGTTTAGGCACTGTACGTCCAGCAAGCCTCACCTTTGAGAGCGACTTTCTCCTGGGACAAGAACTCGAGTTTTCAGATCCTGACAATGACAACAAGATCATAGGTCTTGAAAAGTTCTCTGGTGAGTTACATGAGTTTCTAAGCCTAACTTTGGTAGGGAACATTAAAAGGTTTAAACTGTCATGGAATCTGGAAATATTGAGGAATTGTAAAATGTAGATTTTTAGAAGTAAAAACAATAATTTACATAGAATTTTTTTGTGAGTACATTTTAAATTTTTTATATAAAATCAATTCATTGAAAATAACTTTTATATGATGGCTACTGCTACAGTAAATCTTGAGGATTATAAACATGCTTTCGTTTGCTGTATTGCTGGCATTTGTTAGGAGACATATGTGCTCTATGGGACATTAACTGCAAAGACTGACTTGTAATATTAGTGCTATTATGCAAACATGCTGAATTTCGTCTGTCAGCAAGCAGTGTGATCTTTCATGTACAGAAGGAAGAAGTGAGCCTACAGTTCTGGAAAATTTCTCTGGTTTTGGCATTCTGACAAAACATACAATTTCAAAATGGCAAATCAGGAAAAAATACACTGTGCCACCACTATTATATAAGGGTCATCAAGACAGTCATAACCATCAAGGACACATTATAATAAGGCATTTAGTCATCATCATCATCATCATCATCTCCTCTCAGGGTCTTTATCATAGTTGTCATCATCATCATCATCACCATCATCATCATCTAACCCCTCATCATCATCATCATCAGCAGGACCATTATAGTCATCATCATTATCATTAGGCTGGGTAATCATCCACCTGGGGTTTCTGAAACGGGCGATATAAAGGCCCGTTCAGACTTCAGACTTCAGACTCACACATTTCTCCAAATTGCATGTGCATGAGGAGCTTGCAGAAGGAAAGCGACATTTCATGGAAAGACAGTGAGCAGAAACACTGTAGCCTTGTGTTTTGTTGGAGTACTACCTTTTATTTGTTGCATTACTTAACATTTGTCCACTGGCTTAGTCGGTAAGTATAAATGCCAAATATTTTTCCTATAACTTCAGCTGTTGATATTTTGTGCAAAATTTGTACTTTTGACAATTATAGATGCATGTGATCTTGCATAAGAGGTTTACCTTTTTTGTGTGAGCAACTTAAAATAGTAAGATACTAATGTTACCGTCAACTTATACTGAAATAGTCATTTTATCAGCCCTAAATTGTATATGAATGCTTGCACAATATCTCAGATTGCAGAAAACATATCTATGCAGCTGCATAATGTAATGCAGTTTCCTGCTGTGGTCCTGTACAGCTGACATCAGTCTGCCTGGCTTCCCCCTGGGAGACGAGGAGAGCTCCCCCTTCAGCCGCCTCAGTATGGAGAGTGACGCCGACGATCTGCGCGCGACCGAAAGCGAGCGTGAAGAGAGGGTTTCTGAGTCTGCCTTTCCCTCTTACCTCTCTTGCAGGGGCTGTGGTCAGCTCCTGGAAGACCCCCTGGGACCCGGCATGGACTTGGTGGGGCCCTTCTGCATGCGCTGCTGCAAAGGGAATGCGGATGGCGTTGTAGACAGGAAGCTCTGCTCGGGCTTGGGCTTAGGCTTACAAGCGGAGTCTAGAGGGGGAGGGAATGAGGGCGCTGGTGGCGAGGATGATTCCCTGAATCTCCACTCATGCACGCTCTGTGGTTTCACGTCACGCTACACTAACCACGTTAAGAGGCACATGAAGACTCACAATGGCGAAAAGCCGTATGGGTGTCCGCTGTGCTCCTACGCATCGGCACAACTAGTGAACCTGCAAAGGCACTTGCGCATACACACCGGGGAAAAGCCCTATAAGTGCAACCACTGCACGTTTGCATGCAGTTCCTTGGGGAACCTGAAGAGGCACCAGCGCATGCATGCAGCTGTAAGCCCGGGTCAGAATGCCCCTCAGCCAATAACTGACAATGGTTTAAACCACACTGCCGCAGGTCAGAAGCAAAAGGAAGCGGCTCCTGCCCCCACCGAAGGTAAGGTTCTGCTTTGCCCCCTGAAAGAACGTCGAAAAGAGAGTTTTACAAAGAGTTTTAATTCAGAATCCTTCAGTTCCAGGTGCTGCCTCGCGACCCCACGTGGGAAGGGATGGGAACTACTTGCACACCCTTGATGGCCTCAGGCTTGCACAGCAGTCATCAACAGCGTTGTTGCAGTCAGGACAGGCTGCGTCTGAACCTGCCCCCTTGCCCCCAATGTTCTTCCCCTTCACTTGTCGGCTGTGTGGCATGGCCCTGGATGACGAAGACGGATCCTCGGCCCAGATATGCGCAAAGTGCACCCTGGAGATGCTAACTAAGGACACACCCGATACACGCTAAGGCGAGGGACAAGGTCACATTTGTGCTGCCTGCCTGCCCCTGCCGAACCACCTGGCCCGCCACATGAAGACCCACAGTGGAGAGAAGCCATACAAGTGCCCGCAGTGTGACTATGCCTCCGCCCACTTCGATAACCTGAAGCGGCACCATCGAGTACACACCGGCGAGAAACCCTACAAGTGCCACCTGTGTGACTATGCCTGCGGCAACCTGGCTAATCTCAAGAGGCACCAGCGGGTGCATTCGGGCGCCAAACCCTTTCAGTGCGCGATCTGCAACTACAGCTGCAACCAGAGTATGAACCTGAAGCGGCACATGTTGCGCCACACAGGCGAGAAGCCCCATAAGTGCCAAGAGTGTGGCTACACCACTGGCCACTGGGACAACTACAAACGACATCAGAAGAAGCACAGCCTCACTACAGATGGCTGGGTTAAAGTGCAGATGCCTGGAAATAAGGAAGAGGTGGAGGACGAGGAAGAGGTGTAGCCTCTTATTGCAAGTCAGTCGTCCATATGAGATTTTACTGTTACAGTGTAAGCTTTGTTGGTTGTTCTTCTTTTTCTTTGTGCCCTCCGTTATTTTGAAAGTCATTATGTTAGACATTTCTTGAAATTGTCCAGAAGAAGCTGCTATAAGAAGTCATGCACAAATTAAAAGACAGTTACCTGAATGTCCTAATGGAGGGGTTGTCCAGTATCGCTCCTGGAGAGCCAACCTTCGTCCAGACTCTAAATACACTAAATACACCTGAAATGGCTAATCAAGGTCTTTAGGATTACTTGAAACTTCCTGCTAGGTTTGTGGGAGATGGTTGGCGCTGAACTCTGCAGGAAGGAGGTCCTCCAGGAGCAGGTTTGGACACTCCTGATTAATGCCTTTGAACAAAGCAGTTTGTGTTACGCAAAGCTCTCTAAGAGCGTTCTGAGCCTGATTGCGGTTCATTTATCAGTGCCAAACACTGCACCACTGCCATAGGAAGTCCTTCTTTAAGCCTGGAGCTACATTGCATGCACTTAAGTTTACCTTTTGAGGTTTTATGTGATTGATCATTTGTCCGTCAAAGATATTCTCAACCCTACTGATGAAAATGTCTTTACAGATGAGCATTATGTCATGATCTTTGATCATGTTTTTGCTCTCAATAATTCTGAGGGGTTGTGTTGCCTTTTATTGTTGTATCTTTTTGACTGTGAAAAATGCCATTTGTCTGAGTTTACTTGAAGCAGAATGGTGCATAGTGGGTATTCGTGTCATGCTGAACATAGAGCTTTTATTTTTGTATGTGATTTTTTTTATCTCCGAGGAATGTTTGGCATGTATTTGCCACCCATGGCATTGTTAGCTATACTGAAGGACGACACTAACCCTAATATGCAGTTAAACTTTCAGGTTGCCAAAAACGACTGAACATTGATGAAATCTTGTAGGTGTGTGATGCTTGAGTGTTTTCTTGTTATTATACAGTGGTTTCATTAATGCCTTAAATATCCTCGAATAAAAGAGTTTGTGTTGAAACGTCACCATCTCAATTCATTTGCCATCTTTCTGACGCAAAACTGCTCAGAAGTAAGTTACTAATAGACCAGCAGGATATGATTAAGATGCTGAGACAGGCAGTGTGTAATCCTCACACTTCCATAATGAGCTGTAATCCTCCCCGCGCTCTGCTGCGAACAGCTCCGGTAAACATGCTAATGAAGACAGAGCCCCGGGCAGCACCGGCGCACTAACAACTCTTGCAGTGATCTTCATGCTGTTAGATTGTGAGAATGAGTTTTAGATCGTTTTTCTGAAGTGTTACAGCCTGTTTTGAGGCAAAAGCTTACATTAAAAAGAAATTTGACAATCTGATCATTGAATGATAATTCAAATCGTAGGAAGTCAAAAAGCTACATTTCATGCTAATGGTGTTTTTTTGTTGTTGTTTTTTTTACCCAGGACTACATTTCATGCTAATGGTGTTTTTTTTTTACCCAGGACCTTAGGTTTACTGAGTGGGTTTTTACACACTAGCTAAGCACCGGAGTCATTGTGTCTACAGGCAATCTAATATATGATAATCACACACGCCGAAATACCCATCATGCTTGTGTTATTAAACCAAGGACAGAAAACAACACGGAGTAGGTCATTTGGCACCTAAATTTATTGAAACCCAGAAGGCTCTAACTTCCATTCTTGGATTTAAAATTAAGTGAGAATTTGAAAAATAAATCGTACTGATTTATGAGCGATGTACATGGTTTAAGGGCATAGACGGTTTACCCTTTTCATCCTAGATGATCACGATGATGATGAACATACTAAACATGGCAATCACAAATTACAGTCATCAGCTAAAAAATAATTAGCCATACAGCACACAGACATGAGAACAACCTTCGCATTAAACGCATTCTGCACATGGGAGGAATCATATATCTGGGATGAAGAATATAGGAATTTCATTCAATATTACTATCATTGCAGTCAAAACCCCAGCATAAATGTAAAATACAGCCATTTCCCAAGCACCATGTGATCACAGTCCTCTGAGATGATTGCCACAATGTATTTAGTAAAATACAAAATGGATTATATGTATATAATAAAAAGAAAAATGAAAACTGGAACGATATTCTTCAAAATGAAATATATAAAGTGTACTAAGACAATCACTGAAATTTAGATGTGAAATTTGTAAACACTTTTTCTACAATTTTGTAAACACTGATAAATGTTAGTTTCTAATTTTTTTTTTTTTTTATACACAGCCTGGATTATATTTGATCAACTGTACTTGTTTGTAATATACTAAGATAATACAGATATTAGTAAATATTCAGAATAATTTTTTTTAATTGCATGTACATTTATAAAAGTGACATTACCATGATTTTTGTGCAAAATGCTTTAGTGAACTATAATTTTGGCATTTATGAGAAACCTTTCTAAAATATTGGTTTGAGAAAAAAAAAAACAGACCTACAAACCTCTTGCGAATGTTTCAGGATGTTTTCCCCCAGTTTTAATATCTCAATAAATACCCAATCCATCTATCTTAATACTGTGCAAAAAAAGACACGCGTTCAGCTAGTGCAAGCGGGCCTGCCGAACACACCAAAATAAAGCAAGATTTCAGGACACAGCTGAGGCCAGAATGAGAGAAGCTTTTTAGCCAACTTGTGCCCGGCGCTACATTTAATTTTAAATTTGAGAAGTTAAACTGTAAGGCGTCTGAATCAGCATAAGGCAGAGAGAAAGCAGGCCACAATAAAGAGAGTGATTTCAATTCTGATCTTGTTTTTTCATCTGGGATATGCAATGAATATGCAGTAGGCGTCAGGTCAAGTTTTCTCTCTTGAAAAAAAAAAAACAGGAAGCTGCAGAGATCTACCATGCCATGGGTCATATTGCCGCTACCATGCAATAGTTTGAGCAACACTGGCACACTAGACGATACGAAGCACATCTCTATTAAATAATATTCTCAATTGATTTTAAAAGGAACATATCAACACAGTTTGCTGGTATGGATCTTACTCTAGTAGGCATCTACTGTCATGATGAGCAGTCGAGAAAATGAGACAACAGGAATTTTGTGCCTGCAAGATGATGACATATGAGAGGAAAAGCACAGTTTTGTGTCTCTAGTAAGGAAGTACGATTCAATAAAGCCCGTCTTCAGAAGAAACTTTCATCACAGAGTCTCTTGAATGTAGTAACTTGCCCTGAGGTGCCTATGTAACCCTGTATTAATTTAACCGTCTCTAATTATGCCTCAAATCTGAAATTATCCAATTTTTGTTACTTTAATTGAGCGAGCACTGAATCTGAGGCCTCTCATAAAAGTAACGAGAGTCTTGAGTCAAAATGATGTACTTCATAGGCCATTTTTTAGACCCTTGATATAATGTTTTTTTCATAAAGGGATTACAATACTGCAGAACTGGGCATCTATTAAACTACACTCAGCACAGAGAAACCGCTAAATGAATCTGTCTCCTTTAGTCCAGTCTTTGAGGATGACTCCATCACAGGTCATCGTCCCCTATTCCTTCGAAGGCGTAGTTTCCATGGAAATCATTGCCACTGATGTCACTGGCTGAGTTGGAAGAACTAAGTCCTCTCAGGGAGACAGAAGACAGCTTGGTCTGTGGAAATAAAAATTAATAAATAAAGAGAACAGGAGGTAAATATTAAAAACAATGTTAAACTAAAATGAATATTTTTTGCTAATTTGAATAAAATACAAATATTAGATGAAAAAAACTAAAACTTTTTAAACTTGATAAATGGTGCCTTGGAAGTAAAATAAGTTTAAATTGAAGTACTAAAATTACTACAACTAAAACTGAAATAAAGCTAAACATAACTATAGTTAAAACCAACATTGAAAATGTGAAAAATAGCACTGGTACAAAACAGTATAGAGGATATTTCCATTGTAAGTTGATTACAAGGAAATGAAAAACATTGACAACTCACAGAGAGTTTGACTACTTGTTCACGGCTGGGATCAGGGGAATCCTGAAAAACATTCATGCATATCACAAATTAACAATGGTACATCTTTCATATCAAAACTAGATGTGTTCTGCATTAGCAAAAAACCTCTGTGCCCACCAGTAATGGAGGAGACTTCACAGCTTGCTGACTGTCAGACCGCTGGAACGAGCCGTTCAGTCGCTTCTTCTGCATCTGCTGGAAACACAAATCACCCAAACTTAGAGAAAAAGATAGAAAATGAAATACAATTTGACCCCAAGTATTTTCATAACGCGCATTCCTGAACTTATTGTGCGTGATTCATAGATGCATATTATTGCAGAGAAAAATGTGTCTTCATAGTCTTTCAAAACTTATCCAAAAATAGTTTCGCACTGAAACAACTTTCCTTTTCAGCTGAAATCATCAAGGCCTCTATTTAAAAAAAAAAAAAAAAAAACTGCATTATAGTACGCAGCACTCATTTCCTTGAATTGAGTGCCACTGCATTTTTTACTTGTTGAATGACGAGTATCACACATACCACAATATGCCACATTAAAAATCTATTTTCTAAATGCTAATTATTGATCTCATTGTGAATAATTCATTCATGCATGTTTTTTTTTTACATTTATTTTTGTGATTTGTCATTTTTAATCACAATGTCGAATAGCTCTTTTTCCTGATGAAGCGTCAGACTTCTCTTTGGTGACATATACCAGACTTCTATTATTTAATCTGTTTAACCCCTGCCCCTTTTTTGCAACCAACTACAAGCTTGCATTTTGATCTGCCTACATCCAATCAACAACAGATGAAACCAAGACCCCACCACATTCTGTCTTTCTGTCTTCAGTCGCAAAGAAATGAAGGTTTTTGAGGAAAACATTCCAGGATTTTTCTCCGTATAATGGACTTCAATGGTGGCCAACAGGTTGAAGGTCCAAATTGCAGTTTCAGTGTAGCTTCAAAGGGCTCTACACAATCTCAGCCAAGGAATAATGGTCTTATCTAACGATCGGTCATTTTCTAAAACAACAATTACAATTTATATACTTAGTTCTTCATCTGTGTACTTTGGTTCAAAAAGGTAGGGCAGGGCAAAAAACTCCATCTCATTTTCTTCGTCCGACATCGTTGTTTTACCTTTTTTTTTTCTAAAGAGCATTTGACTTTCTTTGCATATCCGCTTTGTAAACACTGGGTCGGTATTTCCACCTACGTCACACATGACCTTTCCAACCTGACTAAGTGATGCGTGAAGTCAAGCTAGTGCAAGACGAGCATTTTTAATTGAAAAGTATATAAATTTTTATTGTTTTAAGAAAATGTCCGATCGTTTCGCTAGATAAGACCCTTATTCTTTGGCTGGGACCGTGTAGAGCCCTTTGAAACTGCAATTTGGACCTTCAAACTGTTGGCCAGCATTGAAGAAAAACACTGTAATGTTTTCCTCAAAACCATAATTTCTTTGCGACAGACATGGAAGACATGAACATCTTGGATCACTTGGGGGTGAGTAAATTATCAGGAATTTTTTTATTCTGGAAGTGAACTTATCCTTTAAGGAAGTATAAACTGAGTTTGAATATACTTCTGTGTTGACTTAAAAGTGAGCTCTCTCAAGTCTCTCCAGCAAACAGAGGATTTAACCAACATTTAAGGAAAGGAAAGGAAGGATTTGTGGCCAAGTATGGTGACCCATACTCAGAATTTGTGCTCTGCATTTAACCCATCCAAATGCGCACACACACAGCAGTGAACACACACACACCCAGAGCAGTGGGCAGCCAATGCTGCGGCGCCCGGGGAGCAGTTGAGGGTTTGGTGCCTTGCTCAAGGATCTCACCTCAGTCATGGTATTGAGGGTGGAGAGAGCACTGGACATTCACTCTCCCCACCGCCAATCCCTCCTGGACCTGAGACGCGAACCTGCGACCTTTGGGTTACAAGTCCAACTCTCTATCCATTAGGCCACGACTGCCCCCAAGATTAAGACTAGATTATCCTGAAAGGTTCACCATGCAAGCCCCATGTGGCAAAAACAAATTAAGACTCAAGCTCTTAAATGAAACAAACACAGATACATCCACCAACTGAAAGATATTTCAGAAACTCCACAGATATTTGGCAGGTCTTTACAAGAAGACAAACATAGACCTACTGACCTTTTTAATGCTTCCGCCAGATTTCTTCACCATCAGCTCATCTACCATAGACTGCAGACAGATACTCATCATGATAGCCTTGGGAAAAACAAACAAAAAAAACTCATAGTCCAGTGATTCTCAAACAGACAAACATTAGACACTTTTGGATATTTAATTGTTAATGCTCGTTCACTATTTTTACCTTTGCTGTCACCTAAACTCACTTAAAATCAATCTTTAAAAACACTAATAATTTGATAACATTTGAAATCTTCAGCAAATCTCAAAATCAATGCCTAAAATAACTTGTGGTATTTAAAAATGTATTTTAAGCATTTTATTTAAAGAATTTCAATATCATCCTTTGATTCTGCACTGACCTGTGGACTGGTGATGGTGACCCACTGCAGACGGTCTTTGCTCATCAAGTACTCGAAGGCCAGCTCTAGTTTCACGTCACATTTAGTGGAACTGCTTGGGTTTGCGGTACCATTCGCCACAGGCACCTGCTGTAGAATCAGGCCGGGTCATCACAAATACGATCATCATAATCATTGTTATTTGTGTCGAGGCAATTACAGAGGCCATTTCTAAAATCCTCTACATGGCAATTACCTTCAAAGCTCAATTAGTCATCATTAGCTCTGCTCTAAATGTCATCGTCCTCATAATTACATAGCATCACCAGCACAACAACACAAAAGTGTCTCATTAGAATTCTCTCAGATGACACAAAACAGACAACTTCACACAGACACAGGAAACTCTGTCAGTGCCATTAGAGAGACACGGCTACGCAGTCCCAGCATCTTCAGTGTCAGGTCCTGGTCTCAGAGGACGGCCCTTCTGAGCTCATTAGTAGGGTTGGGCATCGTTTTGATTTGAACGATTCTGATTCCGATTCCGATTCTTCCTTTCGATTTCGGTTCTTTTCGATTCTCAATTCCGATTCTTTGTGGGCTGGAGTCAAAACATGTCACAGGCTCATTTGATTTAGCGAGGGCAATTTGCATAACGCTACATTCATCTACGAGGGAAAAAAATATTTCAGTAACGTTGTTGTTCACCAAATTTGGTCAAGCGCTTTATTGTTAAACTACAATCACTTACCTGATTGTTGTGACGAGGGTACGTTACTAACGTTAGGTTAAGCGCAGGGTTGCCCGAGGAGGACGAGACAGTGGACCCAAGCAGCACGTCAAACACGCTACACTCCTTAATTTGTACATCATGCAGGCGTAGGTGTTTCGTCATATTCGTAGTGCATCCTCCCGTGCAAGATATCATTTTGTCACATGTGTTGCACTGTGCCGACCCAGGCTTTTTTAGTGTGAAATAAAGCCACACTTTTGAGCGCCGCTTACCGTGCTCCATAGCTGCAACTGAACACGCGCGCGGCAAGCACTTCCGGAAATACGGTGGCCACAATGGAAACCAAAACTTGCGTGTTTGGAACCGATGATCGGAATCGAAAACAAATTTTATAAACAATTCCAATGGCATCGTTATTTTTTTAACGGTTCCAAGTTGGAACCGGTTCTCGATGCCCAACCCTACTCATTAGTAACACAACTCTGCTATTCCAGGGCAAAGACTAAGCCAAGACCACTGCAGAGTGAAGCAAAAACAACTTCCAACACGCACTGAAGTGTTTGTATTGGACCACACTGAAAATATTCAAATGTTTTCACATTCTCACTAGAAGTTGTTTAGATATTGTTGCTAAATGTGACACATTTGTTAATCTACTGTTTAAAAGCAAATGATGGAGTAAGAACACTTAATACTTTTAGGTATAGAATGAAGATTTAGATTGTCTTCATTTTGTTTCCTAATTCTAGAATACTAAAATGGATTCAGAAAACCATGAAGGCATACATTTAGTGGATTAAATAAATGAAATAAATATCAATAGATAGATTTATTGAGTGTCTGGTAGCTGAGAGTTATAAGCAAGCAAGGAGACAAACAACAGTCTCTTTTTCTTGCTGAAAGTGGCTTTTTTGGTCATCCAACCAAAGCCATTTCAACTTCCCATTTTCCAAAATAGACCAACCAGACATGCCTGAAGAGACAGTCATAGAAGGAATCTGGTGAAAAGAGTTGTCTGGAGATGCAAAAGGAAGTTTTCCTTGTAAAAAGGAATAAAAAATAAGGCTTTATTTCACTGAACACTGATCCATATTTCATACTGTACATTATAATGCCTAAATTCACTTGTAACATTAAAAACAATTGATTTTTAATTTTAGCATTTTATTTTTCATTTAATTAGACAAAATAGAATTCAGAATAGAATTTCAGTTTTTCTACAGACTGCCTTTAATACATGTCATTTGGAAAAAATAAGATGGTCACATTTTTGCATTTATTTCACTGAATTTATTTTTCATACTGTAGATTAATGTTGTGGTGAAATCACTTGTAGTATTTAAAACAATAGATTTTTATTTCTAGCATATTTATTTACTGTTTTTTTATAGGTTTCAGTTTTTTACATTCTTGCAGCAAAAAGCAATACATAAGAATACGTTTTTTTATTTTATTTTTTTTAGCATGTTTGCCTGTATTTCACAACAACATTTTAACAAAATAAGGCTTTTTATAAAGATTCAACTATTCCAGGATAAAATAAAGTTGTCATTTAGTTATTTCTAAAATATTAAAAGCATGATTAAAAAATAAATAAATAAATACTTGCCTGTTTAATTTAAGCAACTGTCTAAAATACAAGTGGTGGGGTTCTTTCTTTAAAAACGTGACCTCATTAGACTTAACTACTCCCATACTTTAGGAATGAACTCAGCAACTGCCGAACCACAAGTTTTTGTGGCCTTCAGGTTAAATGCAGGCAATCAGACTCTGCAAGAAACTTGAAATGTCTAATGATGACAACATAAACAGTACTAGTTGTTTTCAACCTTAAGCTGGTTGCACACAGCAACCAATTCAATAGGAATCCACTTGATCAGGAATTTCACATGGGGCAAAAAAGCTCTCCATGCAGGTTTTGCTGATGTTGGTCAAAAAAAATTGCTACGTTGATCAACGGAAGCGGTCTGCTTGCTTCATACATCTCTACGCCATCAACAATGGACTGTTTGCCTGCAAAATTGCAATGTTGTCTGCAATATTGTAAAAGACTTTATCAGACTTACAGATGAGGTGACCCGCCAGCATCTCATGCGTGTGACTTTGAAGCTGCCCTCTTTCATCTGATCATTAGGCAATTTGACGTGAAAGTTGAGTTCGTTGTTGCCGGCACCGACTATAACATGACAGCCCTTCTCAGGAAAGTCTGTGATGCAGGGATCAAACTTGATATAGCCGTAGTACTTCAGAGTCTGAGCCAATCTGATGAACTGTGGGACAAAATATGGTTAGACACAGTTGATTATCTAACTGACACAAATTACTGGACTATCAAGGCTTCAACATAATACATTCACGTCTGAGAATGGACTTCAGCTTTTATAGAAGTAGTCAATTTCTTTCCAGCTCACAGACACTAGGGAGATCAAATAACGTGTGTGGCGGAGCTCAGCCATACCTCCTTCTTTGAGCCTTTCTCCTGCAGGGATTTCAGTTGTCTGTGCTGCTCTTTGTTCACGAGGATCCATCCCCGTTCTATGTCAGACACCGTCTGAGTCGAAGAAAGAGGGAAAAATCTGTTTCTCTCACTCTGAACTTGACTGAATAAATTGTTTTTAAGGAAGATTTGTGCAGTTTTTCCATAATAAATCCCAGCTCAATAAAACGTGTGATTAATCGTTTGACAGCACTAATATATATAAAAGCATTTACATTATCTAAAATGTAATAAATGCTAGTTCATGAAACCTAATGCATTAACTACTGTTAACAAATGGAGCACTATTGTAAATTTTTACTGTTTTACTTTAAGTTTTAATACTATTTTTTGTTTGCAGAAGTTAATACTCAAAGTTTAAACTACCATCATTTTAAAATGTTTCATGGAGTATAAATTTATCAGCAGTCTGGTATTATTGTTATTCAGTAAATTACTTAAATGCTGTTGTTTTTTTAGATTTAAAATATATCATATCAAAAAATTAAAAAAATATATTTTAGTTTGTTTTAGAGTCATTAGAGTTTTTCAGATATCTTAGTTATTTCTTTATTCATTTATTTATAAAACATTTCATTTCGTTTTTAATGATGATGACAACTAAGACAATTATAAATAAGCCAATGTTGAATGATTCCCACAAAGTCTAAATAACTGTATACATTTTATAAAAAAATAAAATTTTTGATAATCAGAACAGGAGCCACATTATTTGCCACAACATTTATGCACATTATGACAACTTTTTGTGCAATGGACCAAACACAGAGTCTCTCTTTTAAACTAGGAGACTGTTACCTGAGCATATAACAAGTTAAGTCCCACACGGTCGTCCATGACATCACTGTCGTACGCTGTATCCCAGTAGCTAAGAATAGGGCAGGAGACAATAATGATAAGTTATGCAAGGGAAATACAATAATTTACCTTCCTCTTCTTTGATCACATCTGCTTTCTGATGTATCATCTAAAACCATCAAGCACTAAAGCGACTTAAAATCATGTGCACTGCATTTTTCTGCAAAATCATGCCATTTCTATACACATGCCTGAGGATCTAACTAGACGGCATCTTACCAATAATCTAGAAGAATTTTAATCAAATCTTCCATTAAGTTAAACTTAGAGAAAGGAATGGTTCTGTCCTGTAATGAAGCTTCTGTCTATAGCTACACAGCAAACACTAGCGTATAAGTTATTGAACAAATGCTACTGCAGTGTATGTTTCCATTTGCCTAGAAGCAAACGACAATCTGGCAAATGAGCAATCTTCAGCTCAATTGCCATCCTGACCGTCCATATGTCAAAAACTATTCTCATCATGCCGTGGGCAGAACGAGGTCTGTTAAATAAGTTTTAGCAGAGTTTGTAAGAGCACAATGATGTAATCTTGCATAACAATGGATATTGTTCACATAGAAGCCAAAACTGGATATCTGTTAAATCTCATTTGAAAGCTTTTGGCGGTTGATGCAGGAACATTTTTAAACTATACATGACAGGCAACAAGCAGGAAAAAAGCATGGGAGCATATTTTTTGAAATATTTGTTGTTGTTTTTTTCAGTGTCACATGATCCTTTAGAAACATTTCTGCTCAAGAAACATTTCTTATTATTATCAATACTGGAAACACTTGTGCTGATTAATATTTTTGTGGATTTTTTTCAAATTCTTTTTCAGGATTCTTAAATTTCATGAGTAGAAGTTTCAAAACAACAGCATTTATTTGAAATAAAAATCTTTTGTAACAGTATAAATGTCTTCAGTGTCACTTCTGTGTGGAAGCCAGTTTCTGCCACTGAATAAAAAATAAAAAAGGTAATTATAACTTTTTATCTCACAATTCGGAATTTTTTCCTCACAATTTGCGAGTTTACATCTTGCAATTCTGACTTTTTCTTCTTAGAATTGCATGATACAAACTCGAAATTCTGACATTTTTTCTTAGAATTGTGATATATAAACTCACAATTGCAAGAAAAAAAACCTCAGAATTCTGAGAAAGGAATTTGCTATTCTGAGAAATAAAATCAGAACAGCGAGATATAAACTTTTTTTCTCAGAATTATGAGTTTACATCTTGCAATTCTGACTATATAACACTCAATTTGCGAGTTAAGTCAAAATTGTGAGATATGAATTCTGAGATATCAGAATTGATATGAACATATCAGTCTCCCCCCCCAGAATTGGACTTTATAATTCACAATTGCGAGTTTATATCTTACAGTTGTGAGAAAAAAGTCAGAATTGCGAGAAAAAATGTCAGAATTGTGAGATGATAAACTCAGAATTGCAAGGAAAAAAAAAAAAAAGTCAGATGTGACGTTTTTTCTCGCTATTTTGACTTTATAACTCGCAATTGTGAGTTCATATCTCACAATTATCTCAGAATTGTGAGATAAAATTGGTGGCGGACACGTGCTTCCATACTTTTGAATAATTTATTGCATCCTTCCTAAATAAAAATCTTAATTTCTTTACTGACACCAAACTTTCAAACAGTAGGGTCAAAAATGCTGTGTTTTTCCATTTATCTCCTTTAAAAATATTCCTGTGCTTTTCTACTCTTTCCTGCCTGTCAGCAGCCAATCACAGCAGCCAGATCTATATTTCATTCCTGATGTACTGAACAGGTGGGATCTGGCTGAAGGCTGTCTGTAGTCTCCTGTAAAGTAGGTCAAGAGGCCTGCGGTTCTCCTGAGGGGACTGAAAAGAAAAACACGCCAACATCTTGTGCACCTTTTTCAACAGTACAAGATGAAGAGGTGTGAGATTTAGCTCACCAAGTATGTATAAGTGGTGAAAGTGGAAACATTTTTAGCAAAATAATCTCTGCTAAGCTGTGCTAATGTGCTAAAAAAGGGAAATTTATGTTCACATAACACTTTCACACCTGCTTCCAATGCACATGGTGAAACACATGCTGTTTCAAAGCCCTTGCTGGAGATTTTACATAAATAATCTCCCCTGATTCTCACTAATTATTCCATTACATAAACCGCACACTCCAAAGGCCATTTGATGAATACTGCCGTTAATAAACCGCTAGGAACATCAACATTTATATGCTGTATGCGGATGCACTTTCCAGCGAATAAATAATAAAGTTTGTATTCCTTTAACCACTTCAGAGATTCTGGAAAGCACAGCACTTCAGAGACCGTTTGAGTTATACAAGAGATGTCTAAATCCAGCTGTCTTCAAGTCCAAGAAGTCTGAAGTGCAAATATGAAAACTACTGCTGCACAGAACCACATGATCAGACCTCTGTGGTAACGATCATACCCACGTCTACAACAGGAAGGCAAAAAGTGCCTCTCTAGTCATTTAAACACATTGAAGATGGAGCCTTGTGGGGCACCTCTTCCTGAAGCAAATATCCATGTGTTGAATAGCCCTTTGAGAGCTGTTTGTTAAAACATCTCACCTTTAAATTTACACTTTGGGAAGCACTCATGAAGTTTCTGAGAAACAGTTTTAAAACTGGAAATCTAGAAATGTTAAGCTCTATTAAAGGGATAGTTCAACAAAAACTGTTTTACTATTTTAGCATCCTGAGTAGGGGTGGGCGATATGACCAAAATCTTATATCACAATATGAGTAATTTTATTTCACGGTAATGATATCTCTCACAGTATAGTTATTTTTGCTTTCAATAAAGTCTTTATGATATCAAAATTTTTGATACCATAGAAATTTCATAATTCTTGTCACCAGTGTCAATATCACAAAAAAACTAGCCTAAATAAATAAATAAAAACTCAAGCTCATTGAAGACAAGTAATCAGTCAGAGATTAAATAAAAATAAGAAACTAATTACAAGCAACAGGACAAAAAAAAACTACAGTAGAACAAATAAATAAGAAATGCTACATACATTGTATAAAGGTAATCAAATGTAAAAAAACACTGCATATTCTTTTCACTGTGTAAATTAAATATATATTTCTTCTTATTAAAGTTACACTCTTAAAAATAAAGGTGCTTCACGGTGCCATAGAAGAACCTTTTTGTCTAAATGGTTCCATAAAGAACCTTTAACATCTGAAGAACCTTTCTGTTTCACAAAAGGTTCTTTGTGGCGAATAAGGTTCTTCAGATTATAAAAAAGTAAGCAAGAGATGGTTCTTTAAAGAGCCTTTGACTGAATGGTACTTTGTGGAACCAAAAATGGTTCTTCTATGGCATCGCTTGAAGAACCTTTTGAAGCACCTTTATTTTTAAGAGTGTACAAAAGTGATTTAGTCAAGAGCAGTGAGAGATTTTCTCTCTTTTGTTGTTTGATTAACATGAATGATAGACAGCAGGAATATTAGACTGCTGTCACTTTAAGAGCTGCCCGGATCCAATATACTGTTACTATTGCCTGCCCTAACTCTTCTTGATGCATTCATTAAAGTTCATGATCTTCTCAATAATACAGTTCATAAAACTGGTCTGAATGGTTGATTCATGAACAACAGTGTTTCAGTTTTGGTCTGCTCTTCACAGTACAGCTATCATATGGTTTCTGTAGACTTTAAAGCATACTTTTATGGTGCTTTTACATCCTTTTTGAGGCTTAAAACTCTCATACATTCTCTAAAATATGAATACATTTGTATTTTTATGTTAGAAGGAAGAAAGACATACAGGTTTAAAACAACATGAAGTTAAGTAAATGACAGAATTTTCAATTTTTGGTGATCAGTCCCTTTAAAAAGGCTGTTATAGATTTAGAAGGGACAATTAACAAATTTTATAAGAACTTCCTCTCTGAGCTACATAAATATATATTCTTGTTATACCTGTATATACTTTGCCGTAGGACCGAATGCTCAACTTCCGAAATAAGTTTTGTACCTTTTACGGAGGATGATACGGTAGTCGGGACTGTGCAGGCTGGTGATGGACACATAGGGCAGCTCAAATTCTTGCAGTTTTCTCACGTCTGGGGCACCGTGGGAGGTCGGAGAGGTTTGAATGAGGGAGTAAGAGACCAGATGAAATGTATGAGTGCCTTCAGACTCAAGGACATTTGGAGAGTAATAACAATGACAACAAACAAAGTGAGATGGGGGAGAATCCATCTGGCTAAAGCCGTAGAGAGCACAATAACACGTTTATCACTTTGTGCAAGAGAGAGAAGGAGAACAGAGGGAGGGAAGGAGGGAGGGAGAGAATAAATGCTGCAGCTGTTAGAAAAGACGTTTTCTCTAGAGTTGGGAAAGAGGGAGAGATTGAAGCCAGGGACTGAACTGAAATGGGCACTGAGCTTTTAGAAACATTAAAAACAGGAGAGTGAAAAGAAGAAGAGACGACAGTTAGATCTATAGCATAGTGCATGCCGTCACAACTTGTCATTCTACTCTTTGGCTTACCCTTTCAGATGTCTGACATTAGACAGCATGTTAAGACAAGAATGGTATTATGTGATAGGAATGTCTTAATACATACATATGAACTAAAACATTATCACCACGTTTCTGATTGGTTTGCATGGTTGTTGCTTATAGTTGTCACTGTAAAGATCTCAAAAGTGTTGTAAATTAAAAAAAAAATATATATATATATATATATATATATAAATTTATATATATAATTTATAATTTAAATTAAAATAAATTTCACATTAATTTTTTTGTTTTCATTATTTTGTTTTATTATTAAATAGTATTATTGTCAATAATAATAATAATAATAATGTATTATTATTATTATCAATGGATTTTTCTGTTTTTAGCACTGATATGTTTTTTTGGCACTGATTTCTTGATTTTGGCTCCACTGCCAGTCAATCAAAAATCAGGTTTTGTTTGGAGGCATTTATTTTTCCCATTTTATTTCGGGCAGGACGCCAGATTCATTTTTGTGGAGGATTCTTCTGGGCTCTGTTTTTCATCAAATCTGATAGGATTAAGCTTGTTTCAGGTGAGGATCTTGCAACCGAGTGGGAGGCACATAGCATGTCATTCCTCAGGGACGCATGATGATTCTGTGCTAAAAGTAGTCAAACAATGATAGCTCATATAAAAAAGGAGACATGGAAAGCTCCACAAACAAAACGACGACATTACATCCAGACAAGGAGAGCAACTGCCAGACATCTGCATAAATGCCCTTCAGTTTCAAGAACCAGACCAAGTCTGTGAAGTCTAAAAAAAAAAAAACAATTACACTGCCAACAACTCTACTGCTCTCCTAGGGATTCATGCTTTGAAAAGTGTTCAATTCCATAACACGTCAGAATTGGAAACAGAACAATCAAGGACAAAATGGCCTATTCTTTACAAATTCATTTGCCCAATGCACTAAACTAATGACACATATTTGCACGGGAAAAATTGGGACTGTGGAAATTCATTTATTTTGTCCCTGGGGGGTGTTCATAAAAAAAAATTATGCACTCCTGGTCATTCAAAAAAGACGCTTAAAGCCAAAATGTTATTAAATATGATCTCGAGCAAACAACTCCTCGCAGTGAGTGTATAATCGGTTTAATTTCAGATGGAGCAAGTAATATTTCTCTGCACAGGGCATTTCAGGCCATACGCAATCAATCAATACAGTGACAACCAATTTGAATACTCCTGCTGTTGCATTTACTCCTGCCAACAACGTCTCAACAAACATTGTTTATAACAGGCTAAGGAGAAAATGTATCTCTTGTGAACCATTGTTTCATGTTGTTTTTCAACCTCTAGGCAACCATAATGCAGTAGCTCTTTTTTTCTTCTTGGAGTTTGTAATGTGTTGTTTTACCACAAACTCATAAAGGTATTATTAAAAATTAGTGTATTATTGCTTAGATTAGTTTTTACCAAAATGTGGTTTTCCAATTTTTTTGGTGAACGTAAGTTTTTAGCTTTTTACAATATTTGTAACAAGAGGCATTTATAAAGTTGTCACCTGAACAGACTTTATGTCACTAAAGTAAAAGCTTGAGGTTTTAACATCTGGCAGAAAATAATTTTAAAAAATATGAGTGCTGTAAGTAATATACTATGTAAAATAAAATGAATTATAATTATCAAGTATTTACTTTTTTATTGTACAGTTATTATAGTTAACTAAAAGTAAAATGAAAACCATAAAAACATTTTATTAAATTAAATTAAATGTTAACTTTGAACTTTTTTGGACAACTTTGAACTTTTTTGATCAAAAAAGTTCAAAAGTTGTCCTAAGACAAGAACAGGTATTGTTTTTTGTTTTAGGACAACTCTGATGAAAGGTTTTGATCAAATGTTCAGATATTGACTACTGTATGTATATAATTTCATCTAATTGCCAAGGTAATATTTTAACTGTTTAATTAAACACTTACATAACTAAAATAGAAATATAAATGAATAAAAATGATATTAGACATCCTATCATAAATAAAAAATAAACACAGAAAATATACAAATAAAAACTGATTCTAAATATTAATTAAAACTGTAATAGTATATCAATGATACTAAAATAGCACAGTACAAATATATTACAACAGTAATTAATTTTTATAATAAGAGGTAACAACAACAACAACAATAATAATAATAAAACAATTGTATTATTATTAATAAAATAATAATAAAATTGTTTGGGTTCTGAAAACGCATATGATGTATCAAAATAAAACACTAAGAATTTTTTTTATTATTATTTACCTGAATGTCATGTGACCATGGCATCAGACAACTATGACCATGAATGTAAATTACTGAATTTTAACTTAAAATCTCAGGGGGTACTTATTTTATGTAAATATTTTATGTAAGAGGGGTTTTGCTGCATAATTTGAGGTATGATCCATATTTGGAGATAAAAAAAAAAGATCCAGGACGGGTCATAGACCAGAAGTTTAATACTTAGGGTTTGGGTTTAGTTCAATCCCTAACCCAGTATGAGCAATAATAATAACGGTGTTTGTCTAACATGCATTACAGGCCTACAGCAGAGCTGTGTGTGCCATGCCAACAACAGCTTGACCGAAGTTTCATCTACTTGACCTAAGTTTACTTTTGTGGAGAGTGGGCGGCCATCTCAACAGAACACAGACTTCTCTTTTGAGCTGCCAGGACTGCATTTATATTCAGTCCAGAGGAAGTATGTTGACTTTTAGATACCATTTACTAACAGCCAAACCACTTTCCAGCTAAAGCCAGCAGGCCACATCTGATGCCAGCACATCTTAAGATTTCTACCAAATGTTAAAAAGATCTTAAAATTAAAAATGTCAAATGTTATACTCACATGTGCAGCCCCCATCCCCCCTCTCCTGAACCAGGAAGAGGCTGAAATATCCCACAAGCTCATCAGGCAGGTCAAGCTTTGAGGCCACAGCCTGAAAAAGACATTAAAAATCATTCATCTACACTGCGCTCATTATTACCCAACAAGAGATTACAGCAAACCAATTCACAAGATATGCATATATATTCATAGGCAAAGAACACAAATCATTAAACGTAACCTTGCTAAATGATGTCTCTGTATGAATTAAGATGAGTAAATGTCCTTCCTACGTTGCCATGCTTTTATTGGACCATCACATGTATATATATATATATATATATATATATATATATATATACACACATATATATACACACATACACACACACATAAAATGTTGTTTCTTTCTTTAAAAAATACAACCATTTCTTTTTGTGCCCACACTTTCAAAAGTGCTTTGGATGCTTTCTTTAACAGGAGTGTTGTGTTTTAGGTGTTAAACATTACATCCAAGCAGATCCCATGATCAGGTTACACTTCACTACATTTATGCCCGTTTTATGTTTAACACTTGACTTTCTCACTTTCATCAGGTGCTAAAGGGCACTTTGGGCCATCCGTGTGCTTGAATAGCACAGCAGAAAGCAGTGCGTGCTGCATATGGGTGCAGGGTGCGTTTTAATGAGAGCTTGGATCAGGGTGCACGTGGGAAAGCTATGATCCACAAAGAGCTCCTTAAAAGCCCTTAAAACCCAGGCTCAAATATATGTTTGCTGATTGGAGAGCAGGTCTAAGTAAAGAATCAGTGAAGAAACACATGATCTGCTATCTATTTTTAACACAGACTAAGTACAACACATATTGAATATATTTAAAATGTTATTTATTCCTGTGATGACAAAGCTGAATTTTCATCAGCCATCATTCCAGTCTTCACATGATCCTTCAGAAATCATTCTAATATGCTGATTTGCTGCTCAAGAAACATTATTGTCAATGCTGCAAACAGTTGTGCTGCTTAATATTTTTGTAAAAAAATATAAATATCTTTTGATCAATTTAATAAAAAAAAAAAAAAAACACATTTCTGTGCTCTTTACTTATCTCATTTGCAATAATACACAACTGGAATTGAATAATGCCACACTTTAAATTTTAAATTTTGTATTTACATTTATAATTTTATAATTTATGTTTTAAATGTATCATTTATACATTATATATTTTTAAATTATTTAATGTTCACACATGTAAATTTTATCTAGCTATCTATCTATCTATCGAGTTGTCCTTACAAAGAAAACTTGCAATAATAGCTAGAAATCCCTCGAATTTTGGCAAAACATTATTGGTTTGGTTTGTATCATAAGACTATACCTATTGCTGAGCAATAAACAAAAGTAATTAACAGTGTTAACTTTAAAGGCCCTAACAAATATAAATCCTTTACTTGTAAAATCAAAGAAAAGTGTGTATGTCCTGTTTTTATGTATTTCTGGCCTTGACCATATGAATTTGTTTACTGTTAGAAGACATTAATAAACTTGACTGTCTTTTTTTCAGATAGAAATACAAGATATTCATGTTAGCTCACTATTACAATGAAAGGTGTCAGTAAACCATAGACATTGCTATTCAAAATGACAAAGGCATAAACCTGGCAATGATAATAGGCTTTGAGAACATGAAGCAGGTATGTACCTATGTTGCAAAACAACATTCTCACCTCCAGAACATCTTCAGTCTGGTCAGATGTGAGGATGTTGACTTTGACCTTCTGGCCATTGGACAGGTAGATTTCTAGCTGCACCTCCTCAGTGGGAATCTGCTGGGTCTCCTGCAACACAGCCAAACAGTGATGCTCTTTAAAAGGTTTTGGGGAAAACGCCTTCATGCTAAACTCTAATTCAACTTCTGATGCTTCCTGTCAGATTCAGCTGATCTCAGAATATTCTGATGAGCATGCAGTACGGATAACATTAAATCACACCCTTTCACACGCTCCAAGAGCATAGAATAGAAAAAAAAAAAAAACACACAGTCAGAACAGTTTCATTTCCTGTGTATTCCAGCTTTCACATCAGCGGGCACTTTCATTTTAGAATAAATGAAACACTATGAGCTTTGTGTATAGATATTGCAAGATATGCATGCTTAGAGAAGAGAAGTGATTTGGTAATAGGTGTCAGAACACCACATTGCTGACTTTTTTAATGCATAACAAGTAGCGTCACTGTTCTTTCACTATCCTATCTTTCGCTTTTTGCAAATTCATCTTTTTTCCCCCTCTTCCTGCATGTTTCATCTCCCGCTGAGGCAGAGGGTCTCAGAGCAGCAGCTGATCTTTATAGAGATTGGAAAATGAAAACGCAAGGCCAAGTCTAATCTCCTATTCTGCTCCTGCAGACTGCTCTCTGATGGGCAGCCGGGGGGACGGACGGGATCTGACTGCAAAATTGCCAATATCTATGTGGGGTGGGAATGAATGCAATCTATGTGACTCAGGCAACAAATGTAGTACAGGATGGTACTGGAATTTAAGGAAGTGAACAGAGAGGTACATGAACTGGATCTTCATTCAACACACATGAGCAGATCTTAATGAGGATATGAGATAAATCAGACTGACCAATGTTTAACCCTTTTACTGGATGGCTAGGAAATGGCCATTTTTTTCCCTCTAAAATTTTTGGCAGTGTTCTGAATTCAAAAGAAAAACTGGGGAGGTGGAGGAAGGCAGATTCAAATGATTAAAGTTTTATGACAGACAACTGTGTCATTTCTGTATTTAGATGCCATAAATTTGAATACATAAGTGAAATTATGCAAATGTTGATAAAGGCAAATAAAGAGGCAGAAAAATGGCAAGGACATCTGGATCTGAAAACTTACAATAAGTTTTCATATGTATGTTTACAATATTTCAAACAGCAGCAATTAATATACTAGATTTGCAATTCTGATAATTAATTACTGAATTATTATAAATAATTCAACATTTTAACTAAACAAAAAGAATATAGAAATTCTACCTGTTGAGCTTTTCTCAAAAAGCTGTTGAACATCTCACTGGATCCCAGAATGGGGTCCTGACGCACTGCAGGGAGACAATAAAAAGTCTTTATTAAAGGTATCAAAACTTGTAACTTGCCATACTGTGCCAAAGTAGTCAAGTTATGTTTTTGATCAACGTAGTCAGCTACAATGCAAGCGAATATAAAAATGTATTTAAATAAACTGAAGCTACTCAAAAGGGCTGTTGTTTTTGTATCACATTAGCAGCTATTTCTGGAAACACAAAAAATTATACAATATATAATGATTAAAAATAAATATTTAAACACATACACTACCATTCAAATCTTTGGAGATTTTGAAAGAAATTAATGCTTTCAGTCAGCAAGGATGCATTCATTTGATCAAAAGTGACAGTAAAGACATTGTTACAAAAGGTTTGCAAATAAATGTTTTTTAGAACTTATTTTTCTCATATATATATATATATATATATAAAATTAAAAAGGCTATTATAGTTTCCACAAAAATATTAAGTAGCACAATTGTTGAATAAATTACATTTTATTTAATATTTATTTTATTAAATATTTTAAATTAGAAAACAATTATTTTTAACATTTCAATTTTAACAACATTTCACAATATTACCAGTTTTACTATATTTTTGATCAAATAAATGTAGTATTGATTAGCATAAAACAATTACCGAATCCAAAAACATTACAGAACCCAACTTTTGTATCTTACTATCAAAAAATACAGTGCAAGGACTTCAACATTTTGAATTTTCATCAATTTGTTTTAATAAGCTCATCAAAACAAACCTCCCAAAAAATGTACTTTAACAAACTAAACACAGCAAGGCCAATGCATGTGGCATTGTTTTTTTATCAAAGTATTAGATGTGGTCAGTCTGTGACAGTCCTTTAAAGGTTCAAGGTACAAATTTCCTATGGGAAAGTTTGTAGAATGATTGTCAGAATGTTTTTGTGTATCTTGAGATAATAATACAGCTTTCTTATTCTTGTGTCTCAATTGAACCCTAATATAAACCTCAATGTTTTTAAAATCATTTGTTACAATCATGTAAACACAAACTAATCTGGTACACAATACAGCCTTTTCTTTAAAATACCACCATGCTTTCCTGACTAATAATAACCTTAGTTATAAAAAAAAAAAAATGCTGGCGGCAAACAGACTAACATAAACTATAATGTTTATTTTTACTTCCAATATAGCACACAAGCAAACAACCACAAGACATTTGCACAAACTAACGAAATATTCGCTCTGAACAGCTTGTGTGTTTGTGTCGGTTAATTTTCCATAACCATGTTTCTCAATGATGTAACTGATGGGAACCCCAGCCAAGAGCAGCTCCAGACTGTGAGCAAATAAGCTCGACAAGGCTTAGCTTGTTTCGATGGAAAGTGCCAGTGCTGGAATGGATTAGAGCAAACGGCTCTTGGTGCTGTCAGCGCCACTGATTTCCTTTTGTGTGGACAAAACCTCACCCATAACCTGTAAACTACATGCAAAACCCTCACTGGTGGCCCTCTTTTATACAGCGTGCCTGATGTTTTCCTAACATGAATGACAATGTAGAACATTAACAAGCTCCGTCCTCTTCAGGAAGAGTAGAAATGACAAGACCCCTTTTGAAGGCTTATTAACATCCAGTGTACTGATGCCTTTCCTGTTGAATATTTGAGTGGGACATGTTTTTTTTAAATAGCCAATAGGGTTCATCACAGCCATGACTTGCTACTAGCTAGTCAGTTGCAGGTGGTATTAGGGGAAGGGGCATCTTCATTTTAGAGAGCTTCTGATTGGACAAAAAAAAACTGTAGTGCAGAATTAGTCATCAATATTTTTGCTCCATTTACTCAGAAGACTATTTTTTAAATGTTGTTCAAAATTTTGGGGATTTTTTAAGGAGGTAGGCTATTAAAAATAAAAATTAAATATTAAGCAATGGTTTTCAATAATAATTAAGTTATCATAATAACAAATGTTCTTGAGCAGCAAATCTGCATATTAGAATGATTTCTGAAGGATCATGTGACACTGAAAACTGGAGTAATGTTCAAATTCATTGGAGTAAAATTCAGCTTTGCCATCACAGGCATAAATTACATTTTAAAATACATTAAAATTGTGTTAAATTGTAATAATATTTCACAGTATTACTTGTTTTTATTGTATTTTTGATCAAATAAATGCAGCTTGGTAAGTATAAGAGAATTCTTTCAAAAACATTAAAAACACTACCAACCCCAAACTTTTGAACAGTAGTGTTTATCTGTTAAAAGTGAATTTTGTAATGTTGTCGAAGCTAAAATGCATTGGGCCAGATTTACTAACAGCTTGAGCCAGCGCAAACCATCTTTTGGTGTTAAAATAGTACTGTCAGGATTTACTAAAGACGCGCGGTGAAGAATTAGCGCTGAAAAGGCGTGGACAGTGATTTTTGCACCTGACCTTACTGAATATGCATTTGTAGGAGTTTCCCTTTCAGATACAAAATTTATGGGAGGAGAGTATTAAAATGAATCACGCATCGCAATTTACTAACGTTTTCGCTCGTCAAATTACTGGTATTTGCGCCATTATTTAACGCCTAAAAAAAGCATGTCTTAAAGCAGGTGGTATTTTGCACTGCTCTTGGTAGATTGAGCTGTTCATTATGGAAATGATCTGGCTGCGTCTGTGTTCTTTAATGTGCGCATTATCAGTAAATCACACGCAGAATTTTCTCCTCCCATCGGCACTTTTATGGAATTGCGCTCTAATACTAATTTGCCCTGTTTAGTTAATCTGGCCCATAGAGTCTAGTCTCAAAACTTTTCAGATAAAAGAAGATGCTTCTCACCAGCTTGCATGTACTTCTCTAGCTGTTCTCTCCTTTGATCGACTTCAGCCGGCGTGAGGGTGAAGATCTTCTTTGGTGGAAAAGCCGGCACCACATTATTTCCATATTCTTTTTTTATCTGAAAGGACACAAGGAGAGAAGTTCATTTTAAACTGATGAGGTCAAACTCTGAAAACAGAATGTTTGGTTATTCTGAGAGGACAAAATTAAACTGACCACTGCCTGCCCTTGGCTGCTGTGCACTGCTCTGTTGTACATGCTGACTGCGGGTCTCTCAGGCACCAAGCTAATAAATCTGTTTACACTTCACAGCATCTACTAAAATTATGCCTGCTGTTGCTCCATCCGTGTTATTGGGATTTTATTCAACAATAAGAAAATGATATGGAAATATATACAGCAGTGTTTATAACTAAAACTACTAAAAATAGTTTTCAATAATTGAAATAGAGCTGAAATAAGATAAAATGTAAATATTAGGTGAAAAACTTGTTGAATAATTTTAAGTTAAAGTACTAATAAAAGCACAATCATATATATATATATATATATATATATATTTTTTTTTACAAAAGTATAGTTTATAAAATTATGATCATTTAAAGGCCCATTTTAAGGGTTAACCGCAAACCTCACACCATGACAGCCTCTACGGATTGCATCATATGACCACGTATGAACTGACTAGGCCTAGCAACAGTGGCTGTGAAACAACACAACATGCTCTTAATGGTGAGATCACTGAAGTTCTCTCTCATTCATGAGGAAACTTAGTGTCTGTGAAATTGGTAGGTGTTAGAATGGTAATAGGCAGGTCCTTTTATGAGAACGATGCGTCACTTTCAGTGGGTGACCACTCAAAATGTTTCCCACCATTGTGACCTATTCAGTACTGGTGAATATGATCACAGCTTCATTTTTCATATTTTTTATTTTCAATTTGTGTTTCACAGGCATAATTTGTGATTTTAATCCTGTCGAAATGTGTTTTTCCTCACACAACCTCAGTACAATCTGAAGCAATTTAGAGACGTTTTTGGCTAACTGTAGTGAGCCCTGTCACATCCAAAACAAAGTACAACAGATGTTCATATTAATAACTGCAGTATTCAATTCAGAAAATGATTCATTTAAAATCTCAACAATCTATTTTCAGTATATACACACTGTACATATTAACCAAAAACTCTTCAAAGCTCTTCAAATTTAAGTCAACATACTTTAAATGCTTCAAATGCTAGGAGCTGTCCATTCTGGGAATTTTAAAATCTAAACTTCACAAATTAAATTATTTCCTCATTTAATCACAAATAACAAGAATATATTTGAAGAAAAAAAACCCCCAAAACAATATATACCATAACATCTACTTTAATGTTTACTGTAATTTTGTTCTAATTATGTTTCACTTCCTCAGTTTCAGTGAAGCATTGCATTTTCAGAACACCTTTTACAATCTCAGCATCAACAGCACTAACTGACTATTAAGTGGCTGATTTTATAGCCAGTGATTGGTAACTAATGTTTAAATACTGTTTTGTAACATACAGCTTTTCATGTGTCAATCCTTGGCGCATTTTAAAAATATGAGTGCAATACTAATTTCTGAAATGAAGGTTGTGATGAAAATGTGTGTTCACCTGTTCATGGAGGCCTAGGAGTTGGCTGTAACGTACTCGACAATGCAAAACACCATTCACATGGATATTGTAAGCCTGCAGAGGGAAAAACAGTTAGTTAGTCTTTACATATATTCTAAAAATAAATACTGAATAGTTTGGAGTAAGATTTTTTTTTAATGTTTTTGAAATAAGTCTCATGTGTTTACCAAGGATGCAAACATCTGTTTTCTATTTGAATACATTTTAAAATATAATTTATTAATCCTGTGATGCAAAGCTGAATTTTCAGCAGTCATTACTCCAGTCTTCAATGATCCTTCAGAAATCATTCTAATATGCTGATTTGATGCTCAAGAAAAAATGATTATATATAATAATTTCTTACATAAATTACTATCAATGTTGAAAACAGTTGCGCTTCTTAATATTTTTGTGGAAACTGTGATACAAGATTCTTTAATGAATAGAAAGTTCAAAGCAATTATTTGAAATTTTTTTGTAAAATTCAAAATGTCTTTACTGTCACTTTTGACGAGTGTAATGAATCTTTACTGAATGAAAGTATTAATTTCCTCCTTTTCAAAATAAGAATTGAATGGCAGTGAACATAAAATAACATTCAATTTATATTCATTCAAGTAATTTGAAAGGCCAATTAATAACCTGATGCTGATTCTAATAGAAATAAAACCATGTGCATTATTTAAAAAAAGAAAAAATTATTATTTTTTACCACAAAAATCTAATTATTACAACAGGCTAATGATTTTAAAGTGAAACACATTTTGACACTAAAATCAAAGACTATGTCTCAGTTGTGTACAGCGACTTGGTAATTGAGAAAAAAATTCTCAAAACAACTTGTTGAATGATTGTGTCTTATCATTTTAGCCATACCACAAAAAACAAGAAGTTCCTAAAGTGGTTCACCCTTACTGAGCCTGGAAACCAAGGCCATTCAGTTCACCATTTTCTTCTTCTCCCCAGAAGCTTTCCAGCTGTTGCTGATATTGCATCCATGCCAACAAATACAACCATGAAGGCACAATAATCATATTTCGATATGCATGGATTTCTTGCCACCATTTTTTGTCAAAGGAAAGTACAAGCTCACTGTTTTGGTGTTGTGAGAGACATTTTTGCACTATTGTCTGACTTCCTGATTTGCTGTTGTTTTGACTACACATCATTTTGCACATATTTAGGTGTTGAAGTGAGATACTGGACTATTACTTAAATTACAGAAAACATGCAATGCATCAACTAGACACAAATCAAAATGTCTCTAGGTATTATTGGGACTCTGATTTCAGAATGTGGAATATGACGGGTGCTGTTTCAGAAACACAGGGAAAACATTTCTTAAGGCATTCTTGTGGGTCATGTGGCCTTTAAAATCAACCCAAAAATGTTTTACTTTATTTGACTTTGTTTCAGGAGGTTGTGTGGCATACTATAATAATGGTCTCATCAGACCTCACAGAATTCTCATGCATTCAATGCTATTAAAAAGACTTCTGCAAATATGTACAGCACGCAATGACCCAATTATTGACAGCACAGCATGCAACTGCCGCTACACAGCTAATACGTATGAGTCATCAAAGATATCAAAGCTAGAACAAGTCTACTGACAGAGGTAGGAGGAAACTGCCATGTCTTTACTTGTCGTGAAATATAAAAAAAAAAGGAAGAATGAATATGCAATAATTTTTTGCCCTTGTCTTTGAACAGGAAGTCTGCCATTTAAATAGCAGCCCACTCATTTTTTGTGGCTCTTTGGCAAAGTATGCATATTTGGTGACATGAACAGCTCCAAAACATATACGCAACTTCCTGTCAAATACAGAGTAAGACAAATATGGAATAAGATGAATATAGAGTAAGACAACATTGCGCTTTAGATGTCTGAAGAAAACCACTTACAACTGAGAGTGAATGCAGAGAGGAACAAAGCACTCTCTCACGTTTTAAATCAGTTCTATGTTTTTGAATGTCTCTTCTACTAAACAAGGCAGCATTTATTTGATTAAAAATACAGTACAAATTGTTAAATATTATTACAATTTAAAATAACTGTTTTCTACGTGAATATATTGTAAAATTTAATTTATTTATGTGATGCAAAGCTACATTTTTGCATCGTTGCTTTCATTACTTCAGTCTTCAGTTGTGCTGCTTCATATATTTTGTGGAAACTGTGATAAATTTTATTTTTCAGGATTCTTTGATGGATAGAAATTTCAAAAGAATGGCTTTTGTTTGAATATAATTTTTTTCTCTTTTCACTTTGAGCAATTTAATGCATCCTTGATGAATAAAAATATGAATTTATTTTATATTCTAACCCCAAACTTTTGATTAGTGTATGGTTCACTCAAAATATGAGGCAGCACAACTGATTTCAGCATTATAATAATAATAAATGTTTCCTGATCAGCAAATCAACATATCAGAGTGATTCTGAAGGATCATGTGGCACTGAAGACTGATGCTGGAAATTCACCTTTGCGTCACAGAAATATTTTTTTTATTTTTTTTTTTTTATACAGAAAACAGTTATTTTAAATAATATTTCACAATTTTTACTGTATTTTTGGTAAAATAAATGCCTTGCTCAACAGAAGAGACATTCAAAAGCAAAGCAAAAAATCTTACTGATCTCCCTCTTGACCAGTAACCACGTGAACCAGTTTATGCAAAACCTGTTTAAATTATGCAAAACAATAAATATCTTATCATAAACAAAAGTGAAGCAAAAATAAAAAAGCGGTATAAAGAGAGTGTGATTCATAGATCTGACCAATTTATATCTCAGTGGCCTTGAAAGACTTATCTATTGAGAACGTCACTGACGATCTGTGATGGAGAAATTCTATCTGAATCACAGTCACAGATGGAGATGTTTGCAGTCAATCTGTTAGGAATGATTCACAGTATCTTCAGGTCAGTGCACTGAAACCTTTGCAGGTCTCCTGGAGGTGTTTTAAGAGTGCTGAGCGCATCCATGTGCACAGTGGAGCTCATAAATAATCTCGGCCCTTATTCAAATCATTTGGTGGCTAAGGAGAGTCAACACCACAGGCTGCACATCTGCACTACATCTGCAGACACCTACGAGAAAGGATTCAGGCAAAATATGCTTTGTAATCAATCCACAGTTCAGTGCAACACAGATGTAACCTCAGGAGCTGAAACTGAAGCTGTCTGTTATTGATAGGCTCTACTCGCTGTTTCATAGACAAATGAAGTGTCATGTCTTCATAGTGAGCCAGCTATGTTTCCAGTTAGGCTGGATAACTGTTATGCTGAAACAAATGGCAATCTTGCACTGCATATGGCTGCGGGAGAGATGCCAGAAGAACTGAGACATTGTGAATCCAATTCACACGACAACAACTCCAGAAGATTCTAGCTGGAGTGTGTTTGAACATCCATTATTAAAACTTCCTGATCTGATTCCACCTTCAAAATTTTTTGGGCCTTTTAATAAGTTGTAAAGGTAAAACTCATTTAAGCTGTAAAAGGGATGTATATAAAATCTTGCAATTTTAAGACTGAAAATAAAATGAATAAACTGAAATGTAAGATTGAAATTAAAATGGCAAATTATGTACTACATATTTTTAAGAAACATTAGCCATGTACTCTTACAATAGATGTATGAGTATTCATATCTATAACATAGTCATATATTTTTTTTTAATTAGTTCACTACAAAGATTCATTCAACTTTGTTTACTGAATCGTTATTCTTATCCTGCCAGTATGTGTTGGCATATGTAATAAGTGAATCGTTGAATCACTCACTCACTCAACCACTTCGTTTAAAAACCGATCAAAACGAGTCTTGTTATCCTTTATTAAAAACTGCATTCCTACAAATCTACTAAGAGAGTCCAAAAAGAGTGTTTAAGTATTATAAGCATTTTCCCCTCAAAAGTTGAAACACAGTAGGCCTACATCTCTAATTTTCCTCCATTTTGTCAACTGTGAAGGATTTTAAAAGAAGATAATAGTCAAAAGCCTAAATGAACTAAGAAATTACGTCTATATGTCATTTTAATTCTGTATAGTTATCAGTCATTTTAATACATTCATAATTCTTCCGCCTCTTTCTCTTCTTGTTGTGAACGAGACTGACTCATATGACTGTCTGGATGAACGGACATGTTCCCTCAAATTCCGTCAGTGAGTCAGCGAAAGATTCATTCAGTGAAACGATTCGTTCACAACAACGATTCAAAGCGTCTGCAAATGTAAAAGCTAGACGCAAAGCTTATTTGACCTCCACCACACTTACCACATATGTCGAACCATTTTCATCGGAGCGGACCTCCGTCTCGGGGATGGAGAAATGCATTTTGTACTGTAGGATTACAAGTCTTTGACCAAATTGAAAATGCTGTTAAAAGCGAGTGTTCACGGAAAGCCCTCGGTGTTGGTCTGCTGTCATGCAGGGACCAATCTGAATGACGGCGAGCTACACTCGCTCCGATTCTCTGTGTAGTCCAATCCAGTCCAGTCCAATCCAGAGCTGAATTACGCCAGAAAAGTTCTTTTCTTGCGACGTGGATTATTTTAAAAACTTTCTTAATGTTCAGGGCTGAACTTTTCCAATAAACATCTTAGCAGCAGCCATGTTGCAACTGGAGGTAATTCCACGTTCATTGTCGGCAATTTATCGCCAAATCTGTCCTCTCACTTCCTCGCCCACTGTAAAAGAATATGGGAGTCGAGTCTGCAAAACAGACAAGTGTCGTCGCAAGGCCCACGATCCAATTAACTTTGAGATTACTCCACGTAAAGGTGCTCCGCGGTTGTCTACAGCCCCCGTTTCTACCTACATTGGTACATACAAACGAGTATGGAGAGGAAACCAATGAAGAAACTGTTTGTCGCAGCATACATTTCGAGATACCGATATTGTGCTCCAACTTGTTAAGGCGTTACGAAAAACACACATCAGTCTGCATTGTACCGAAACCTTCAAACACTATAGATGAAGCAGCTCTGCTGTAATGTATTCAATATGTATCTACGCTCTCCCGAAACATTGCAACAGTCTGGATCAAACCATTCTTCTACAGCGGGGGGAGGTATTGCGTAAAAATGTTCATTCGAGATCCTTTGGCATAGGCAAGTCGCAAGCGTAGTTTGTAGTAAACAATCTCTCCATAACGACATTAACTTATATTTAAGTAAGCGTTTAAACTTAATATTAAGTTTAATATTTAAATGGGCTCAAAAATGACTGTGATACAAGCAAAACATGCGATTAAGCAGCACGTATTTAAATATTAGCTAAATCATTTCTCAAGACAGCAGGTTAAACCATTTTGTGATTTGAGGTATTTAACGCCCCATGTCTTTTTTTTGTTTTTGTTTTTACTCAGAAAAATGGTCACTGAAAGCAGGTGCTTTACTTTTAGCAATTGTTTACCAGAGGAGGTCAGACTTATATATATATATATATTTTTTTCTATTAATTTTTTGCTATCCTGTTATGTCTAGTATAATACGTTTTTCCAACTTCATAGCAATAAACAATTGCTAATTAAACAATAGACAAAAGTTATAAAATTTATTAATTAAAAAGCACTAAAATGGGTAATAGGTTAATGCATAAATTAACTAAATAGGACACCACAGTGTTTTTGTCGTTAGTATTATAGTTATGGATGAACCCATTTATTTATTTAATACAGTAATTTTATTTATTTTCTTGAGTGTCACCTCTGAGCTGTGGCAGTCCAAAATCCATATTTAAGGGGGGGTCAAGACATTTTTGTAGCCAAACTAGGCTACTTGTTGTTATGTGAGGTTAATTTTATGTTTGATAATAGTTAAAGGTATCATAGGTGATTGTCTTCAGAAACATTTTTTGTTATTCTGGTTGAAAGTCTCTTCACATCCTGATAGCAATCATTAAGTTAAGTGGTCTAAATGTATTTATCTGTATTTATATATTCTGTGGAAAGCATAGGACAAAGAAATGTTCATCCAATCAAAACGCTCGGTCCGAGCGTTTTAATTGTCTCTCCTGCCTGTCTGTCAACGTATGTATTTGCATACCTCTGCACACCCTGTTCGCGCAGATAGATACGTCATCAGTGCGATCACGCACGCTGTGCAGACAGAGCAAGAATGGCAGACAAACATCAACAACCCAAGAATGGCAGACAAACATCAACAACCCAATCTTCCTTCCTAGTAGCCCAGCGCTTCCCAATCCCAGTCCTCGCGCTCCCCGCTCTGCATATTTTGCATGTCTCTCTTAGTTAACACACCTGATTCAGATAACCAGCTCATTAGAAGAGAGCTACATGCATGAACTGTGTTCCGATTGACATGCTCCCTACACAGTGTTCATTACTCCCTATACTCCCTGAGCAGGGAAAATCCGTTGAAGTTTATTTCACTTCGGAACATTATTCGCAGATTGCACTGCGCAGCGTCTTTACACACAAACGAAACTTTATAGAGAAGTGTGACATAATATACCTCTGTAAATAAATACAATTTAAATTCACATCTTGCACACTTTATTGCCCTTTGTATGGAACATGCTTTGAACTGGAATCATGGCGGAATTTCTGGTGATGTCCACTTCGCAGGGCACTTATGACTTACGGTCAAATAGAACAAAAGTCCGACGTGATAAGATATATGAAATGTGCAGAGCGGGGAGAGCGTGAGGACTGTTATTGGAAACAGTTGATGTAGTAATTTAATGTTTCTTGGTCTGGCTCTGAGCGTATGTGTGTTCAGGGGGCGTGGCTTTGGACGGCGATTGCAGGGAGGGTGGGACGTTCGCTTTCAGTGCTATCAGGCTAAAGTTAGCATTTTCCGAAATGTCCCACTACACCTTTAATTAAACATTACTTAAGTAATTAAACAACAGGGGATGTATGCCTGTAATGTTAAAAAAAATGGTACTCATGGAATGTGCCTTATTTTAGTCAGAAGTCAGACAGAATCAGCTTTATTTGCCAAGTGTGAGCAAACACACGAGGAATTTGTTGTGGTTTTTAAGAAGCTCTTGGAATTAATTACAGGCATGAATTACAGAACACAGGTAATAATTCCTGTGTTAACTGTTTAGGCTGGAGATGGCATGGGGGAAGCAACTGTTTTTATGCCTAGATGTTCTGTAGCATCTGCCTGAGTGGAGAAGTGCAAACAGGTTGTGTCCGAGGTGAGAGGGGTCTGTGATGATGTTACCTGCCCGTTTCTTCACTCTGGAGTAGTACAAGTCCTGAAGGCTGGGCAGGTGTACACCAATGATCCTTTCTGCTGTCCTAACAGTCCGCTGCAGTCTTCTTATATCTGATTTGCTGGCTGACCCAAACCAGACAGTTATAGAGGAGCACAGAACCGACTCAATAACAGCAGAGTAAAACTGTGTCATATGCGCCTGTGGCAGGTTGAACTTTTTCAGTTGACGAAGGAAGAACAACCTCTGCTGAGCCTTTTTCACGATGGGGTCAATGTGAGTGTCCCACTTCAGGTCCTGAGAGATGGTGGTTCCCAGGAATCTGAATGCTGAATGCTGTTTGTGATGGTGAGTGGGGGAGAGCAGGGGGGTTTAACCTGAAGTCCACTATCATCTCTACAGTTTTGAGCGTGTTCAGCTCCAGGTTGTTGTGACTGCACCAGACAGCCAGCTGCTCAACCTCTTGTCTGTAAGCAGACTCGTCTCTGTCCTGGATGAGACCGATGACTGTGGTGTCGTCTGCAAACTTCAGGAGTTTGACAGAGGGGTCTTTAGAGGTGCAGTCATTTGTGTAGAGGGAGAATAGCAGTGGGGAGAGAACGCAGCCCTGAGGAGCTCCAGTGCTGATGGTGCGGGTGTTGGATGTGAGTTTTCCCAGCCTCACTAGCTGCTGTCTGTCTGTCAGAAAGGTGGTGATCCACTGACAGATGGAGGTGGGTACAGAGAGCTGTGTCATTTTAAATATCCAGACTGAATATAAATGGCGATGAGTGTTCGACAAGGATCTATATCAGTTCAATAACGTGAATTGTATAAAAGCAACCTGAGTTTTGTGACTGTTTCGTCTGTATCGAAATTTCACTGTGAGAAATGCAAAATATTTGCGCCGCCTTGTTGTCACGAAAGGCGTCGCGGCACTTTAACGTCACATGATCATCGAGTCACATGACTTTGTTTTGGCGAAAATGACAGCTAGCGTAACAGCAACTACTGTGTATTTATGTACTGTTTTTATTGTTTTATTCAATGTATATGTCGACAGCCAGAATACTGACGCACAGGTGAGCCGATTCGCTATGTCTAATGAATTCAGTCGATTGTAACAGTTATTACAGTCATTCGCAAAATGACTGTAATGAAATAATATTTACATGCCACAGTAGATAAGTTTCATCTGTCATCACTGTTTTAAAGTAAAGTAAAACAATGCATGTTGTTTTATAATGTTTTTAAAGCTTTCACCTTTATTTTCGCTAGTTATGTCAAATGTGTGAAGGGACTGTACGACAAGACAGTCCTGTCTGGGATTTCTGCCTAACAAAAGGACATATTAGGGGACGCTGCTGTTTTGAAAA
The DNA here is from genome assembly GCA_021397915.2 of Tor tambroides. Taxonomy (NCBI): domain Eukaryota; kingdom Metazoa; phylum Chordata; class Actinopteri; order Cypriniformes; family Cyprinidae; genus Tor; species Tor tambroides. The sequence continues at coordinate 23,999 of JAFVLL020005383.1, read as the reverse complement.
TAATACCAGCAATGTAGACACCATTATAGGGTAGGAAAACATTCTAGTATTCCACAGTTTTTTAATTATGACATTTATTTTCTAAGTATAAATCTAACTGTACTGTACTCTGTTAGGTTGGACTTGGCAAACTGCTCTATCAGTCATGTAGAGCACCTGGATAATTCATCCACAGCATTCATAATGTATGTACCAGAGCAGGTTTTATCATGATAATCTGTCATTTTTTAGAACTAAATTGAATATCTAAGTGTTATCATTCTATGTTTTCACAGAGACCTCTCCAACAACCCGATCTTCAATCTGAGTGATTTCATATTTCAGGGTTTCAGCCATCTCACCCAACTGTAAGTTATGCATGAGCACTTTATATGGTGATTAAAACATTTAAGTCAGTGATTTTCAACTGGGGTCCGGGGACCAGGGGGCTGCAAGGGAGTGATAGGGGGTCCATGAAAAAGTTTAGAGAAAAACAGTGTAATAGATATATAATAAAAAATATTTAAATAAATATATCTAATAGTACGTGCAGTGGGAAAAAAATGTAATAATGTTACTATAATAAAAACAAAATATTTTTCAAATAATGTTTTATGTATATTTATATGATTTATTTCACCGTATAAACTGGGTATTGTGATGATGATATTCATCCAAGGGTCCATAACATTTAAAGAATCTAAAAGACTGAAAATCCCAGATTTATACTTAAACACAGCAAGTTAACTTGACAAATCTTTGCTTAGTTTACTACCTTCAAAACTGGAGTGTCCAGGGGGCAATGCATCATGGGAAAAGGTTAAAGTGAAAAACAATGCCAAAATCTGCCAAGGACAGAAAAATATGTGCAATCAGACTGCCCAGATGCGTAAGTAATCAATAAACTGGGATCTCAATCTTCAAAATGCAAAAATACATGTCTTTCAGCGCATTTCTTGATTATGGTTTGTCTCTTCAGCCTGGGATTGCCCTGAGAACTCATTCTGCAGCCCATATGGACCAGGGTTCTTTGAATGTAGCTGTCTGCATAATTTCCACGGATACAAGTGCATGAGACAGGTGAGTCCTCCATCAAATCATCCCAAAATGTTTGGCCATTACTCCTTTATCGCACACATTCATTATTCTTTAACAATTGCAGGGCGGGTTTCCTATAGGTAAGGTGCTTGGGATACTAACTGGATCTACAGTTGTGGTTTCATCTTTACTTTGGTTCACACAAAGACGAAAGGTCAAGAACACTTGAGTTTTAAAGAAAACTGACAGTGGAGCAACAAAATGCATCAAGCTTACTGAAAATGGTGCAGGAAGCACCAGAGTTTCATACACTGGACGGTATGAACCATCTGCAGAACATTTGAGTTTCTTGTTTTTTAAACTTGCCAGAAGCATGTTTGCATGATATTCATTTTTTAAATGAACAGTTTGTACAGTTTGTTTTAAATATTTCACTTTCTTTTAACCCTCAAGGTCCTTAAATCTTTTTATTTATTCATTTTTTGAAAGCTTTCATGAATACTGACACATTTTTACAGCCTCGACAAGGCAGGTCTGTAAAGGGAAAACTGACCTTACTGATTGTGTTTGGAGGGCAGCCACATTTCTGACAGATGTTTAGACTCTAAACATGTCAAAGTGAAGCACTGATTTATTTGAACAATGATTATTAAGGACAAATATTTTGTGTTGCTTTAAGACAAAAATTATCTTCATTTTTAAAGATAAATTGTTTACTTAAAAATTAGTGTTTTTGACGTAGAAAAAAACAATTCATTTTACAAGGGATGAAGAAATGGATGTCATAGGACTGTTGTTATTTGTGAAAAATGTAGATTGTTACTGCCACATCCTGCTGTTTACAGATGTCACATGTTATATCCTAACTGATGACCTTTCAACCTCTGAAACTGTATGCTTTTCTTTTTAGGCAGTTTAAGAGTGTAAAAGGGAATATGTTTCATTAGATATATAGAACAGACACTCTATTAGTAGAATACTGACATAAACGACATTATGCGGGTATTTGTCAATAATGTAGTATTGTGGTAGGGAATTCAGCATGTACCTTGGCAGCCTGGTACCTGAAATAAAGATCTGTCACAATATCACAAAGAATCAGCCAACAGCATTTTTTTTTATTTTTATCTAAACCATTTATTTTTCTGTAGCGTTTCCAAGGTTTTGGTAATACAAACAAAACCCCTTATGCAACATAATCAGCTTTTCTGTGATCTTACACAAATTTGCATCATGTTCTTTTTCCCTTTTTCACATCTATGAAAGGATTTCGGCCACAACAACTATCCAAAAAGGATGACAGATGTTTCTTACGTTTATGTCTATGCACCGATCACCATGATGGGCCAAAATTGACACGTTCTTGAATTTCGTGGATCTGACACAAGAACAAAGCTATCTGACATTCTTGATTCAAAGTACAAATGTGAGAATTTTCCAAAGAAAATCTCATTAGGTGGACTTTTTTAGAAACTGGATTTGGACCAGTTATACAATTCGAAATTAAATGAATCCCAACAGTGAAGACAAACAGTGGCTTTATTTAAAAAGCTTGTTCCATTTCATAGATATGTTTATTGGGTTCCAGAAGCCCCATGTACACAGACTCTTTTATGTGCAGATGCAAGAGGGAAGCAGAACAGTGTTCGTCTGCTCTTCACTGATCTACGTTCTTGACTCGCAGTACCACAGGCACAGAGGTGCAGGGGATCATGCCCAAGTCAGTGATCACAAGGTCCACAAAGTCCGGTGGCGTCACGTCATAAACCAGGTTCAGAAGCCCCAGTGATTTAACAGTCTGCCAGTTCTCTAGGTGGGTCTTCCCATTTCTGGTCACAATCAGGTCATCAGGGTCATCTGTAAAAAGACATTTGAACGTTTTTTTGTGTGTGTAAATACCTATATATGTTACGTACAAACTAAAATAACAGCAAATTCACCAAACAAGCTAAACATCAGAGAGTTACCTAATTCATTGGATACAAAAGAGTCAGTCTGCACTCGTTCACAGAACTTGTAGGTCTCACAGCAGACCAGCACTGGTACATTGTAGGCCTTTGCTACCAGGGCAATTTGGGAAGTTCCCACACGTGACATCACATATCCATTAGCAAGGAGTGCATGGGCACCAAGAAATACCTTGGATACCTGGAAATGAGAGTGCAGAGTCCACGTTCTGATTCAGCATTCAGATAACAGTGTTTTTAATGTCAATATAAAAGCCAGTTAACTTTAGCGTGATCACACTACTGTTCAAAAGTTGTTGTTTTTTTGGAAGGAAATTGATACTTTTAGTGGCAAAGACATTTATCATAGATTTCTGTTTTAAAAATGCTGTTCTTTTGAACTATTCATCCTGAAACACAAAAATGAAGGATCATGTCACACTGAAAACTGGAGTAATGACTTCTGAAAATGCAGCTTTGCCATCACAGGAATAAATCACATTTTGAAATATATTAAAATAGAAAAAAATCATTTTAAATTCTAAGATTATTCCACAATTTACTGTATTTTTGATCAAATGAACACAGCCTTGGTGAGCATAAGAGACTTTTTCCAAAAACATAAAAAAAAAAAAAAATCTTACTGACCCCAAACTTTTGAACAGTAGTGCATACTATATTTTAACACAACAATCGAAACATTGAGAACCTTGCAGTGCCATATAATCATTTGAAATAACACTGTAATTGCCATGTAAGTATGTCCATAATAAAAGTATACTTGTATAAAGTGCACATGCTGTTCTAAACTCTAGAATGTTGTTAAAGAAGGTGGTTAAATTTGGTAGAGACTGATAAAACTGTCATCTTTGTTCTATTAGCACCACTTCAGTTGCTACTGTGCATTGTTAAGAACGAAAGTACCAAACCATAATTAAGCTGTATTTTTAGCTACTGCTAATGTCACACACATAATCAATCCTTTGACGGTTCATGCAGTTTTGTAAGAAATCACCTTACCTTGCAATGAGCTAAAAATAAAAAGTGCTTGCAAAAAGCTTTACTGAAAAGAATGACTCACTTCAGGCAGAATGTAGGACAAGGCAGATATGAGCACGTAAGTACATTGGATGCCTTTCTTCACCAGACGCCTCAGCGCCTCTCTGCCCTCCAGTCTGGGCCGACTGTCCACAACTATGACTCTGAACTTCCTCTGCTTTTCAAAAGCTTCGCACAGAATGTGGTTGACAAGTGAAGAGCTGGAAAAAGGCAAGAAAGGCACTTCTGAAACACTTCTGAATGAATCCAGACTAGGATTACGTCAATTAACTGAGAAGTCTTACCAGCCATAAACAAGAATGACATCTCCATTACTTATCTTCTCAATAGCATACTTAGAAATGGCTTCAGAAGCCAAAATGATCTTCTCATTTATGTAACTATCAATACATGCCTGCAGTTTCCCTTTGGCCTGTTGAGAAAATATTGCTTTTAGGAATTCACAGGAAGAAAACTGTTTATTAATATCTCTAAACTAGTGACTCAGTGATATTTTTACCTCCTCTTCTTTGCATTGACTGGGTATATTTGAGATTTCCTTCTTGATGTATTTGATAGCATTGCCCATGCTGGCCGAAAGGGGTCGACACTGGCTGAGAAAACTGCAGGCGTAATGAGAATTTGCAGTGTTTGTTAAACACCTGTTTGCATGCAAGATCAGAGATCAAATAAAATACATCTACATCTGAGCTCATGCTATATTAATTTTCACAAGGAAGAAGGTGAACCTGATATAGGGCGACAGCTTGTTCACAAGGTCCCTTGACAATTCCTCATTTGGAGGTGTGCTATAGTCTTGAATAACCTATAAAAATGATTTAAACATGAATTAAATTCAAAATTAAGAACTATTGAGCTTTTTTTTTTTATAAGTTTTATTATATATTACCTGTTTAAAGGCATGTAGTAGGGCCACAGATCGTGCATTGGATCCTGCTATAATGCCCTGAGAGTACTGCAGGCCCAACCGAACAATGGATGGGTGAATAACTGTGGCAGGGATGCTACAAAATAAACCATATCAAATAATAAGTCAACCAAATAAATCATTTACACAAGTTACACAATCTTCATTTCTAATATGCCTCTCCCCTATTGGAAAAAGAAACACATTTAATTGTAGAAATTTACATATAAAGTAAGTTTTTATGGTTTATTTTAATTTTTCATGACCATTTTCCAACCTCTCTTCTAAAACATTAAATGACCCAAAGTTAGATTATCTTAGATTCGATCTATTTAAAAATAAAAGGCTTTTGGGGCCTGAGGAGAAAGTTTGAGTTCTGGAAGTTAGAGTATGTTTCAAGTTACACTACTGTTCAAAAGTGTGAGGTCAGTAAAATGTATTTTAAAGAAATTGATACTTTTAATTAGCAAGAACACATTAAATTGATCAAATGCCACAGTAAAGACTTTCATAATATTACAAAAGATTTCTATTTCAAATAAATGCTATTCTGCTTTTCATTGAACAATCCTGAAAAAAATGTGTCATGATTTCCACAAAAATCAGCACAACTGTTTTCAACATTGATGATAACAATAAGAAATGTTTGCTAAGCACTAAATCATTATATTACAATAATTTCTGAAGGATTATGTGACACTGAAGACTGGAGTACTTGGCTGCTAAAAATTCAGCTTTGATATCACAGGAATTACATTTTACAATACATTCAATAAGTAAGCAGTTATTTTAAATTGTAATAATATTACACAGTATTACTGTTTTTACTGTAATTATGATTTTAAAATCTTACCAATTCCAAACTTTTGAACAGTAATGTATTTTATGTCAAAAGATCAAGACAAATAAGAAGAGATTTCCCCTTATATAATCCCTTTAAGACAAAATTATAGCTAATGTAGAAGACATATTGTTTACAATACCTGATTTGCTGGGTGGGAGGGTTTTTTCGGCTGTATTGGTGTAGATGTGAGAACAGACTGACCTTGTATCCATAATCTGACCTCAAAGGAACCTGAGAGCAGAGCGAACAACAACATCGGATGTGAATATTTTGTTCGCTCAAGGACAAATGCTCTGGAGGTCACATCCTCCCTCCTCAGGTCAAGAGCTGAGGCTGTAACAGAACACTGTGCATGAAAACATACATGACGCAAATGTGCACAAATGAAGAAGGGCTCCACAGTAGACTTCAAAAGCTTTATGCTAGTGTTATAGATCTACACCTAATAACAAAAAATATAAATAAATAAAGGGGGGGGGAAAAAAAAAAAAAAAAAAAAAACACACTCAAAAGTTCACCCACATAGGACATCTAGCTCATCACATGAACACAATGTAATGATAATAATCACAATGAAATCACCTCCAGCAGACATTAAAGCCAAGAAGAGTCAATAACTTTCACCAAGAATAAAAAACACGTTACACAGAGAAAGAATTCAACAATACACTGCACACAAAAGTGTGGAGCCAGACCTTGACTCCAGTTATATTTAAACCGCATCCCTGCCCTGACTTCTGTAAGACATGGGAAGGACCTGGATTAAAAAACGCTGAAAAATGGATCTCAGAAAACACCTTGATGAATCCATCATCTGTCAATGGGCAGTAATCAGACAACAGATAAATCATGACTGTGGATTTGTCTCACCTGCTGCCTCTCAAGCTTTTTGGCCAACTTCTTCAATGCAGCAGGATCGTCCACCTGAACGTGCTCCGGTAACCTTTTCACTACTAACAGAAAAAAAAGAGAAAGGAAATAAAAATAAAGCTGTGCAAAACAGCAAAACCACTCTGAATGGCAGTAAAATGCAGGCACTTCTTGTACAGTGGTGGGTAATTTTGCTCATCCAACTCATAAAACATCTCAGACTGACATTTGGCAACTGTTTGGAAAAAAAAAGAAAAAAAAAAAAGAAAAAAAAAATGGCTGCAAAAATACCGGAATGGCTGATTAAATTTGGGCCACTGGGTAAATGCCCAAACTTCCCACCCTGGAATAACTTTTTATGAAGCAGTGAGTTACCTGGCTGAAGCTCATTGGGGGTAGCTTTAGGCTTGGTGGAGGCAGATTGCTGGCCCCCTTCTTTCTTGCCCTGTTTTGATGCCCGTTCTAAGTCTTGCCGTGCCCGACGCTCTGCTCGCAATTCAGCTTTGCTCCTGGCAGGCTTCTCTGCAGCCGCAGAAGATTCAGATGCAGATGCATTTACAGGCGCAGGAGCCGCTAATGAGATCAAAGGGTCAAACAATTAAAAAGCACCCAAAAAACAGAGATTAGACTTATGGGGCCAGATTTACTAAACAGGGCAAATTAGCGTTAGAGCACAATTCCATAAAGTGTTGATGGGAGGGGAAAATTCTGTGTGTGATTTACTGACAATGCGCACAATGAAAGAACACAGACGCAGCCAGATCAATTCCATAATGACCAGCGCAAATTACTTTAATACATGCTTTTTGGGGGGTGTATTTATTTTTACACTCTCCTCCCATAAATTTTGAGTCTAAACGTAAACTCCAACAAATGCATTTTCAATAAGGTCATGCACAAAAATAACTGTGTCCATGCCTTTTCAGCACTAATTCTTCACTGCACATCTTTAGTAAATCCTGACAGTACTATTTTAATGCCAAAATATGGTTTGTGTTGGTGCAAGCTGTTAGTAAATCTGGCCCCATGGTTGTGTTTACACTTGGCAGGTTTGATTTGATTTAAATAAACCCTGCTCTGTTAGTTGTTTTTTTTGTTTTTTTTTGTCTAGACCAATAATACCAACAGAACCAAACTACAAGTGTAAACGCACCTTAAAAGTTTATTAAACAGTAATTATACAGGTTATTATATAATAAAAAAAAATACATGTGTTGTTGTTAACATCTTTCTATCTTCAGAAAAAGAACAGACAACTTGGAAACTCTTAATATTATTCCAGTCTAGATCAGATAGAAAATTACGGCCTCAAAAATAAATAATTGTTGTCCAATTACCCCTATTTAACTTTTGAAATTTTTTTTAAAATGAATTTTAATCAACTTTAGATGCAGGAAAATTATTCTGAAGCAGCAGCAAAGCAGGCAGAAGTACCTTTATGTGCTGGACTCTGTGTGGCAGGTTTTGACGGAGCTGTTACAGATGCTTTCTCTTTCTCCTTCTTCTCTGGGGGACCCTTGTCATCTTTTTTATTCTTTTTATGATGCTTCTTCTCTTTCCTAAGACGCTGCTTTTCTTCTTTGGTCAATTCCTTACCTTCATTCTACAGATAAAAAAGGGAATCACAGTTTGCATGATTTAAATAGTCCGGCATCACTGTAAATGAACAGGCAGTCTCTTAAAACCTAGTCTGCACTTTGGACAACTAGGGACCTTCCATGTCTGCTGAGAAAGTGGCTATGATGCCCAAAATGCTGTCCAGGTAGGCAGCTCATTAGGTTTTAAAACACAGCCATTGTGTTTGTGATATTTCATAAATTGACAAAAAAAAAAGACATTGTAAATATTGTGCAATTATATAAAAATAAAATAAAGACTTGACCTACCTTCGCTCGTACAATTTCTTGCAACTTCACAGCTTCATCTGCGACACACGTAAATATATATTTAAAATGCATCCAAAGTTAAAACTGCTCTTTATTTGCATAAACACTAGTGATAGAAGATACTAATTTACTGATTAGTCAGTATAAGACTGAATTAATACTGTCTATGATGAGAGAAATCCTCTTGACACTGACTTTGCAGTGTTATTTCATCATGCTGGCTCACTCGATCTTTACCAAACTAAAGAACGTTGCACAGAGATTCAGTTCGTCTTGCAAACACATCCAGTTAACTTACACATGCAAACAACAGGGAACATCACTACCGTGTCTATGTAGTTCGATTTCAATGTGTTCCAAATGACAAAAACAGCATGATGTAATTTCCACTATGCATATGTCAAGTCAGCTGTGTCATGGCAGAGTGACGATCAGCAGCAACACGAGCTCTCTGTTAACGACTATAAACGACTGCTTACGTACGTGTTTAATTCAGTAACAGCACACGGTAAAAAGTCTCAGTCTGTATATTTTACCTTTAGCATGGTTGATGCTGTCAACCTGTCTCCCATCCGAGTCCGCCATGTTTCATTTCTTCGTGACTTCGCGCTGGTAAACTGATGTGAAAAGCACTTGAGATGAATTACGCCGCCCTCTAGCGATTGAAAGGAGTGAGCTGACTTTTCTTTCTTTTTTGTTACATTTATGAACGTCTGTATCTATTTATTCATTTATTTGTACAAGTAAAAATGGTATAAGCTGCATGCATAACAGTAAAACAACAAGTACAGTACTTGATAACATAGTTTTATATGGAGTTTAGCATGTCACACCGTACCCAAACACCAGATGAAAAACTTCTGGTCACCTCTTTTATGAAACAGAACACAGTCGCTAGCAACAATAACACGTTCTCGTCGTGTTGAATAAAAAAAGGTAAAAAAACGAAAAGATTGTTGTCAGAAGTGGGATTCGAACCCACGCCTCCAGAGGAGACTGCGACCTGAACGCAGCGCCTTAGACCGCTCGGCCATCCTGACACATAACACGTAGTTACGTCATCACGTTAAATAGTAATAACGCAGTAATAACGTCGTATTTACGTGTTTTATGCGTCAAAATATTGTTGTTTGTGACTTATGATTAAATTATACAATTAAGGATGTTTTAGTAAATTACTTTTAAGTATTTAAGTTATCAATAACTTGTAAAGATCTGGTAAAGATGTGATCAATAACTTAAGGAATGAATTGAAATAATTGTTTTTATTTAATGAAAAACAGTCACTAACAACACTATTCTAATGCATAAAACACTAAAAACGACAAAAACGGTGACGATCACCGACTTAACCAACGACAAAATACGTTAACGTTAGCTAAGGTTCTCTGTTAACGTAAGTTATATGTTGCTACGTGTACACTTCTGCACATTTTACCTGTAGCATAGTTGATGCTGTCAACCTGTCTCCCATACGAGTCCGTTATATTTCATTTCCTAGCAACTTTTCGCTAGTAAACCGAGTCTGAAAAGAATTTGGGAACAACTATATGTCACCTTATCACACAAACAGTTGCCTTTCACTCTAACTAACACAGAGTGACGCATTCAGTACTAATTGAAGACGATACATCTTCGTTTCGAAGTACTCCAGAGCCCTCTGCTGGTCAAACAACATATAATGCTAAAAAGCAACATGCTAAACAGACAAACGGTCACATTAATTTGTACAAGGGTTATTCTCCATTCTAATATAATGTTTATGTTTTATTTGTATACTAATGTAATATTTTTGCTTCTATAGGTATAGTCCGGTGAAATACAGCTTGCTTGTTTCCACAGAGGCTGTACACTTCAGCAAAGGACATTTTCCATTTATTTATTCATAAATGCAATTTATTTGTAAACATTTGATTCCTGAATGCTGAGGTTTACTAATAAGAATGTAGTACTCCAGTGAGCTGTGTAAGAAAATATCGCTAATCTGAATGAACGAGAGGCACAGTAGGCTATATGGGACTTTTCAACGAATGTAACGCTTTCTGGTGTGGGTAAACACTGTTGATCTTGTCATCATAATGTTGTCTCTTTATATAAAGTGATATTAATTTTATTGAGGACAGAAATTACTACATGATCAGACCAGGCCCGGATTAACACCGTAGTGTAGTGTCAAAAATTCAAGAGCAATTCAGGGCCCTCTGATCAATAACAAAACGTAATATTTGACTCCTTAAAGTGATTTACAGTGGAATTTTTTTTTTTTTTTTTGTAATGCCATTTTTTTCAAATTTGATTAAAAGTATGTCATTATGTCAAATTCAAAAATCTAAACTTATAAGCTTTTCCAAAATTTCTAATAAAAAAAAAAAAAAAAAAAAAACAACAGGTAGAATAAGAAGAATAAGTTACCAATCAAAAGAAATCAATATTAAGAAAATTGGTTTCCACTACAGGTGGCACAGAAGAACACAAAAGTGGCATGTAAATTTACAGACATTTACAGAGGCTCAGAGGTGGCATGGATGTTTTAAATTCATAACAATGTTGTGAGATTAATGTTTTAAATATAACATTTTGAATATAGAACCGTTTGATTGAAATTATTTAAATAACTGAAATGACACTTTAAAAATAAAAATAAAACTGCCAGTAGGTGGCGGCAAGTCACTGATTTTATCACTGATCATTCATTCAATTGATTCGTTTGAACGGCTGATTCATTCAGGAACAAGCTGACTCACTAGACTCACTTAAAAACGCACGTCCATTCATAAGTGTTTGAATGGAGATGTGCAGCGGCTCAGCTGTGATTGCTTGAAACTATTTTCGTTGACGAAATAGAGCAAAATCAAGCAATATTGTTAAATTCATACAATGTACATAATTGTTTATTGAACTGTTGTATTAATTTAATATCACATTTGCAAACTCATTTAATAATAGTTAAAAGCTGTCACTCAATTCAGTTCATCGCGATCTCTAAAGCTCCATTATAATCAACGAAGCTCTCTACACTGCACTGAAATTTGCAAAATGTCTTCATGGAACATGATCTTTACTTAACATCCTATTGATTTTTGGCCCATACAATGTATTTTTGGCTATTGCTACAAATATACCCGTGCAACTTAAGTTTTGTGGTCCAGGGTCACAATTTACGTTTCGCACAACCGCTAAACTGATCCTGCCTATCCATTTGTGAATTTAATATAGCCTACTCGACTCTGACTGAGGGGAGGGGGCAAATATACTGTGACCTGACCCAATCGCAATTCTTTATATGCATGCATTTTATATTCTCTCTGTATATTGCATCATTAACTGTTCATTTTCTATGCATCTGCATCTCTTCCAGCAAAATTATATACTGTACATACAAAACATGAAAAATAATTTAAAGTTCTAGTCATTATCTTAATCACTTGGTGCCCCACTATTGGCTGGTGCCCCAGGGCACTCGCCCAATCCCGTCTATGGATAATCCGGTGTTGTGCCCAATTCTGACCCCTACCAGATTATTACCCCACTAGTATTGGTAGGTTTAGGGTTAGGTGTGGGGGAGGGGTTAGGATTAGGGGTGAGGTTAGGATTAGGCAATCATATAGCGATTTCAACGAGAGGGGTAATAATCTGGCAGGGGGTCGAAAATGGGCACAACACCCGGCCCTGGATCAGACAGTCGACTGTATGCTAAGTGTACAATATGTTGTCAATTGAGTGTATACACATTAGGCTAAATGTGTTTTATAAATCTTAGTACTTAGTACAGTTGACTCAAAAATAAAAATAAATCTGTCAAACATGGGATGTGTTTTTGTGTGAGGTGAACATAATTTTTGTCATTTTGATATTTCTTAATATTTGTGTACACAAATATTTGTGTCGTGGATGAGTGTATAGTGAATGGGAAGCTACAACTATCTGATTTTTTTTTCTTTCACAGCTTTCCAAAATAGGAAAAATATACATAGATTGATTACAGCAGTCAGAAGAAAGAAAGATGTCCAATTTACAGTAACTCTCTTGTAATATAACACATATCTTAATACAAATACAAATATCTTAATAAATTATACTTTCTATTCTATTATTATACTATTATACTTACAAAAATTACATATTTTCCTATAAATATATTAATACAAATATCTTAATACTGAACACAAATATGTACAACAAATTCTAAATATAAATAATGCTGCTTCAAGGTGGAGGGATGGAAAGGCCACTCATGTCAGCCTGCCAGACGCAAAGCAACACTGAAGACAGAAAACAGAGTGGCTGTGACAGGGAGTTGTTTGTTGTTGTTCTCCATGTCTTACTCCACGACCTGAAACAAAAACATAACTCGGTGTTATTTATCTAAATACATTACATTTAGAGCAAACTTGACTTGGCAAAACATTTAAGACTCTAATCTTAGTACCATAAACCAGTTGTGGAGCTGCATCTCCTCCAAAATAAGTCTCCGTTGTGGATCAGGGTGCAGACAAGAGCAAATCATCTGGCAGCATTCTGTTCAAAAACATGAGAGAGAAGTCTGATCATTAACTTCACACCTTTTATTTTTATATTTCAAATTGTACTTTGATATTTAGAGCTCAAATTGTCAATGTGTGAAGATCTCACCTTGTGACAGGTCAGGGTCAGACCAGTTGTTCTTACTGATCATGTGCAGGTCTTTGTCATCTGGATAATACCCGCAACCCATCACAAACAGCAGGATCCCTAATGAGCAAATTGTCGCCGGCTTTGCATGATACCTGCCATCGACATCAAACTCAGGTGGACAGAACATATCTGTGCCTAGAGGGAAGATTTAGATATTTAATGCATTTCTACAGCATGTACAGCAGGATGAGTTTCAGTGAGCTAAACAAAACGCTAGCAAATCATAAAACATACCATTGAAGGCCATGTGGGCAGAGTCCTTCATGAGCGTGCCGCACCCAAAGTCGATCAACTTGACCTCCAACGTGTCCGTGTTCACTAGGAGGTTCTCCAATTTTATATCTTGATGGAAAACACCACGCTCGCAGCAAATGTTAGCGTCAAGAATGACCTGCCACGTAAAATGTCGTGCCATTCCCTCATTGAGCTTTCCTTGGAGCTTCACGAAGCTAAACATGCTCAAGCTTGGCATGGGCCGCTCCAAGACCATGACATAGTGGTCCAGGTCGTCCTGCCAGTCCAGCAGTTTAATTATCTGCGGGAAGCTGGGGCCCTTATTGGCCATGAGTGTCAGGCCAATCTCCGTGGGGAGACGTTTGGGATGACCAGGCTAAAAGAAAGAACATATGATGCTTAGATGGAGGTGGTTTCACATGAATATAGAACTGATATATAGAGAGTACAGGCTACTCACAACTCTGATATATGGCATATCTGGCAACTTTTCGGCAATTTCACAGCCACCTGATCAACAAAACAAAATCATGCACATACCAGCAAATCACTGAGAACGCGCTACAATCCTGAGGAGTCATAGCAACAGAGCGGAGGCGAGAAAGCTGCGGAGAATCGGCTTACCCGGAAGCTTCAGTCACTGACGTAGATTTACAGAAAATTATGGTTGTTTTCAAATAAATAATTTTACATACTTATTCCCAACACTTTATCAAGTCACATCCCAAATGATAAGGTATCAACTTATAATCATGTTTATATTAATTAGCCCGTGAACTCATTCTCTCAGACGGCCTGGGTATGCGGCGCATTCGCAGCTTATATGGACGGAATGCCACTGACACACACACACACACACACACACACACACACACCCACCCAGCTGTGAGACACCTTGATACAAAGTACAGATCACAAAGCCCCTGAACTCAGACATCAAATGGTACATTCAGGTGCATATAAAGGTACAGATAGACTATTTTAGTGTGTTCATGTCTGGTTTATTTCATGAGTTTAATCCTTGAGTGCTGTAATGCGTGCTGTTAATGGAGAACTCAGACTGAAACTGAAAAACTCAGAGTACAAAAAAACTCTTATTTTTTCCTTTAACAGTCAGTAAAATAAGGTGCTTAACCTTTAAAAAATCTTGATCATGAACTGAATGGGTTCAAACTAAATTCTAAATTTTTAATTATCATTAATATTATATGTTCTGCAGGTACAGTTATATAAAAACATACTTATAAGATTTGAAGTACACATTCAATGCAATTCAAAAAGTGCACAATCAATACAATTAAGCACACTTCTTTGTCACAAGGCCAATGAATGACAAGCTCAGGGACCGAATGATTATTATAGAAAGAATAATTAATTACTATTATAATTAAGAAGGAAAAAATGAACACAACATTGAAAAGGAAAATAGTTTATTGAATTTTTGAAGAAATAAAAACCAATTAATGACAAAATTTAAAGGGTTAGTACAAGCAGACTTTACTGAATGACTCTCTTATAATCTTTGCTCTATGTTGGTTGTATTCACGACGCAGTAGCTGGTTGAAGGGGACCAAACCTCGCAGAAACACCTGACTTGGTTCCATTTGACCAGCCACAGCAAGGCGTGCTGCTTCAGACAGAGAGAACGGCAGGCAGAGCGAGGAAGACTAACGGAGCTTATGTTGACAATGTTCAGCAAATCATTCTTGCTGCTTACCTGTTGAGAAGACAAAGGAAAAATTAAATAATAATTTCAAAATAAAACAAATAGATAGCCCCATTTACAAATGGTTTCTTCAGTAAAATGTCAATTTTATTTCCTGTGCCATTCAGTGAATGAACATTGCCACACAAGTTTAACATTGTTAATTACTGCCTTTTTGTTTAATGTGCTGATAGTTGGGAAAAGAAGACTATAGCGCCTTCTTTCATAAAACCCATAAGGTTCGTAGCTCTCAAAAGGATTAGTGAAGTGAGAGACAGCTGTACTCTGTCAATCTGCCCTGGATCTTCAGTAGCTATGGGTCAGTGAGAGATGATCGGGGTGTGGAGGCCCCAAACGTGTGCCTATGGCCAGCCTATGGCCATGATTTTTGTCATCTTAGAATACAAAATGACACAAATTTATGTCACTTTGGGGTTAAACTGTTCAGTTTAAGATTAATGAATCAGTTTATATCCATCCTGATGCATTTTATTTGCATGCTCCGGTCCTGTGGTGATGGATTCCCCTTGAAACCACACACTTCCTTACATTCCATAACTTGAGTATTCATATGGGCATATAAGGAAGCATGTCATCACAAAGGGCAAGTTTTAGTTTCTTCACAGAACAAAGTTGACAGAAAATGTATAGGCCACACAAAGAGTAGGCATTTTTTAAACAATATATTTATTTTATATTTCTGCTGAATCATAACTATATAAAGTTATAGAGAAATTCAAAGCAAAATGATGAATAACTCCAAAGCGGATCCAGATATATGGTCCAGAAAGACCAAAAAAGCAGTATTTAGCACTCCCTCACAACAAACATTTACTCTGCAGAATGAGTAATATTACAGCTCGAGTGCAAAAAAAACAAAAAACCTGACTTTACCTGTTTGTAGTTATCTCCTCCTTTCCATCATCATTTTTGTGTTGACAAGTGTCCATAGACAAGGAAGTACATGGAGGTTAGCCAGCCAAGCAGGAGAGGACTAGCACATCTAGCACTCGAACATCTCACATTTAAATAGATCAGAAGGTTTCTCATTCTGACACATGGAGAGCTCAAAATGCTCAAACTGCCCCCTTTTTTACTCCTTGATATAGGAGACTGATATACAGTAGATCAAAGACAAGCTATGACACCTCAGGTGAAAACCCGGTAACACGCTCATACTTCCATTTCCTTTAACAACACCATTTCCAGTGGCAGAGGTGTAAAATCTTCCATTTGCTGCCTCGTAAAACAGAGATGTCACCCAGCATCTTGGTCCAAATCAAAATGGCGCTGTATATAATATATATATAAGAATTGAAAAAATTCAAAGGAGACATTTTAATTCTGATAAATTGCAACTTGTTTATCCCAGACATGGAATGGGCTGCTCCTGTTTAATCTGAAATAATTTGAAGATATTTAATCTCAACTGCCTTGCCAATTAAAGACTTTAAAACAGTCTCAGATGTTGTAAATAGTATAATGTAAAGACAACTCCAGTTCAGAAAAAAAAAACACTACCTAAAGCCAACTCAATCTAGCAACAAATCCCCACACCTTTCTGTTCCAATCTTTCCTCTTCTGCTGAGTGCTACAGTGTATCGTCCTCTTTGCTTGACTGGTGGATTCTGCCCAGACATGGCCACATGCTCCCGGCCTTTTCAAGCACTCAGCCTCCCTTATACTCCCCCCTCTGCCCCTGCGGTCCTCCACCTGTTGGTGTCCTTTAGAAGCCAGGGCCTCTCCAATGTCTGCTGTCCAACCCAATCAGGGCCGTGACAGGGGAGAGCGAGCCTGTGAAATCACACCTCTCAGCTGTTCTCACTCGCCTCAAGACACCCTACACCCACTGCTCCCCTTTTTACACCGAATTTCAATGGCTCCTTTAGGGAGAGAGAAGAGAAACCAGGAAACAACTGCGGGCTAGTGACTTCAGTACAGTAGTGGGTTAGTAGTCACAGCTGAAACAAGCTAGAGTTACTACTGATTGGAGTTTGGTAAGCTAGCGGGCTTTAGGCTCAAGGCTGGAAAGATTTGGTATCAAGATGCTTCAGTTTACTTTGATAAATGGGAAACATTACTAACGGTTTTTCTGAGCATCAGCAATAGTTTTTAAATGATAACAAATGTACATTTATTTTGTAGTATTTTACATGACAATGATGTCTAGCTAAAAACCACTAAGATGGTCTTACTAATATACATATATATATATATATATATATATATATATACAGAATAATTCTATTTTTATTTTATTTTTTAAACTACAGTTAGAAAAAATACACTGAAAACTTGAGTTATGTGTTTGTTTGCAGTCATCATGTTAGACAGCAAGATGATGATTTAAATATAAATATTTATTTAATATTTATGAAAATGATTATTGATGAAAATGATTTACTGATTTAAATGATAATTTATCAACTAATTAAATACATTTAATAAAACTTAAATTATTAAATACATGCAATAAATTGTACATTATTAATTACATTATATGTATATATAATTAATAATAAGAATACAATTTATTACATTTATTTTGATAAAAAATACAGTAATAATTTTGTAACATCATTACAATTTAGAATAACTGTTTTCAATTTAAACTTCTTATTTTCAAAAGTAATTTATTCCTGTGGTGGCAAAGTCACATGATTCTTCAGAAATCATTCTTATACAGTGATTTGGTGCTCAAGAAACATTTCGTATTATTATCAATGTTGAAAACAGTTGTGCTGCTAAATATTTTTTGTGGAAACCATGATACATACAGGTCCTTTTCAAAAAATTAGCATATTGTGATAAAGTTCATTATTTTCTGTAATGTACTGATAAACATTAGACTTTCATATATTTTAGATTCATTACACACAACTGAAGTAGTTCAAGACTTTTATTTGTTTTAATATTGATGATTTTGGCATACAGCTCATGAAAACCCAAAATTCCTATCTCAAAAAATTAGCATATCATGAAAAGGTTCTCTAAACGAGCTATTAACCTAATCATCTGAATCAACTAATTAACTCTAAACACCTGCAAAAGATTCCTGAGGCTTTTAAAAACTCCCAGCCTGGTTCATTACTCAAAACCGCAATCATGGGTAAGACTGCCGACCTGACTGCTGTCCAGAAGGCCATCATTGACACCCTCAAGCAAGAGGGTAAGACACAGAAAGAAATTTCTGAATGAATAGGCTGTTCCCAGAGTGCTGTATCAAGGCACCTCAGTGGGAAGTCTGTGGGAAGGAAAAAGTGTGGCAGAAAACGCTGCACAACGAGAAGAGGTGACCGGACCCTGAGGAAGATTGTGGAGAAGGACCGATTCCAGACCTTGGGGGACCTGCGGAAGCAGTGGACTGAGTCTGGAGAAACATCCAGAGCCACCGTGTACAGGCGTGCAGGAAATGGGTTACAGGTGCTGCATTCCCCAGGTCAAGCCACTTTTGAACCAGAAACAGCGGCAGAAGCGCCTGACCTGGGCTACAGAGAAGCAGCACTGGACTGTTGCTCAGTGGTCCAAAGTACTTTTTTCGGATGAAAGCAAATTTTGCATGTCATTCGGAAATCAAGGTGCCAGAGTCTGGAGGAAGACTGGGGAGAGGGAAATGCCAAAATGCCTGAAGTCCAGTGTCAAGTACCCACAGTCAGTGATGGTCTGGGGTGCCATGTCAGCTGCTGGTGTTGGTCCACTGTGTTTTATCAAGGGCAGGGTCAATGCAGCTAGCAGCTTTATGGAGATGAAGATTTCATTTTTCAGCACGACCTGGCACCTGCTCACAGTGCCAAAACCACTGGTAAATGGTTTACTGACCATGGTATTACTGTGCTCAATTGGCCTGCCAACTCTCCTGACCTGAACCCCATAGAGAATCTGTGGGATATTGTGAAGAGAAAGTTGAGAGACGCAAGACCCAACACTCTGGATGAGCTTAAGGCCGCTATCGAAGCATCTTGGGCCTCCATAACACCTCAGCAGTGCCACAGGCTGATTGCCTCCATGCCACGCCGCATTGAAGCAGTCATTTCTGCAAAAGGATTCCCGACCAAGTATTGAGTGCATAACTGAACATAATTATTTGAAGGTTGACTTTTTTGTATTAAAAACACTTTTCTTTTATTGGTCGGATGAAATATGCTAATTTTTTGAGATAGGAATTTTGGGTTTTCATGAGCTGTATGCCAAAATCATCAATATTAAAACAAATAAAAGGCTTGAACTACTTCAGTTGTGTGTAATGAATCTAAAATATATGAAAGTCTAATGTTTATCAGTACATTACAGAAAATAATGAACTTTATCACAATATGCTAATTTTTTGAAAAGGACCTGTATTTTCAAGATTCTTTAATGAATGGAAAGTTCAAAATAACAGTATTTATTTGAAACAGAAATTTTATTTCATCTAACATAATACACACATAAACACATATATGAAATTTTATGTAATACATTTAATACATAATTTTCAGTAAAATTAAATAACTAACAATTCAGTCTTACAGCAGTTGTCACAGACATGAAAATGTATCATAAAGCATTATAAAAAACTTTATTATACAGACTGTTGTCCATTACACTCGTTTCAATGTGAATGACAACAAATGTACATTTATTTTGTAGTATTTTACATAACAATTATGTCTAGCTAAAAAGCACTAAGATATATATATATATATATATATATAACTAAATAAAATATAGCATTTACATTGGGGACCAGAAGTCTAAGACACCTACTAAAATGCTTATAATTTTAATGAATAATGAATAATTTTTGGAACAATTTTGAATAAAATTTTATGTAATACATTTAATATATAATTTTCAGTAAAATTATATAACTAACAATTCAGTCTTACAACAGTTGTCACGGACATGAAAATATACCATAAAGCATTATAAAAAACTTTATTATACAGACTGTTGTCCATTACATTCTTTTCAATGTGAATTGTTAAAAATCAATGATACTCATTCTCTGTCACATATCTCTTAACAGTTTAATGAACTGTCCAGTTTTGCACTATGCCTGATGACCACATGATTTCAAGAGTGAGCCACCCACAGAATGATATGGAGGAAATGGGAGAGGTCTGGGTACATTTTCCCCTGCAACAAGCATGCCAGTACCCCTGAAGTCAGCACCTGTGTTCTAAAAGAAGCCCAGGCAACAGGAGACCCAGGGCCAGAGATGAGGCTTACTCTGAAACCCAACACTCTGCACCCTTTTAACAGCATTAAACCACCACAAATAGCCAGAAGCATTGCTCTTCTCGGGAATAGTACCATGCTCAACAATTACTGTTTCCTGTGGCTGCACACGACAGTAACAAATTAGACATTTCCATCTACATCATTACAGAGGATTACAACATATGCCATCAGTAAAAACCACAGATCATTATACATCTGTCAGTGAAGATATTTTTGCTTCTAAAGCTAAGAATATGCCCTAATTTCCCATAATCCTAAATTGTTAACTGTTCAAATGAACATTGGGTTAAAAACAGAATACATTCAAGAAATTTAAAAATGTAAAAATGAAAAATCCGCCATGATCAGTTGTCCTTTTCAGTAGCTAATCTCACGGAAGCTGTGAAACAATTGTAAGGGTGTGTCTTTAATGCACTACGGAAACAATACAGAGCAAGTGTTCACTGGGGTCAATAGGAAAATAGAGAATGAGAGACAGAGAGAGAGAGAGAGAGAGAGAGAGAGAGAGAGAGAGAGAGAGAGAGAATGCTCAGTGTTTGAGGAGAACGTAAGCTCCAAATCTGACTGCTCTGTTTATTTTTAACACTGGCAGTCAAGCTGGGCCCCATGGTGCTAATAACTTTGTTCCTCTCTGTCACTAGCATTTGGCCAGCAGCATCCCAATTTATTCTAAGAGGTCATATAGCTTTCTCTTTTTCCGGAGGCTGACATATAATTTTTCAGGCAGTTCAATTTAAACAGCTGATTCCCAGGACATAAATGCACAGCACAGGACTTAAAGTAGCTATAATCCTTTTTACATTTCTGCTCCATAGCACAGAAACAATGATATTGTGGTATAGTGGATATTGTGGGTTCTAGATGGTCCCACTTTGTATTAGATGTTTTTAACTACTGTGTACTTAATTAATTGTTACAATGTATTTACTGTTTTCATGCTGTATTGCAAAACACTTTTGCTGTTATTGAGGTGGGATATGGTTAGGAACAGCACTGGGTGGTATGATTTGGTTTAAGAATGGGTTAAGGAGTAGGAGTAGAATCAACAGTGAAATTATAAGTGTAATTACATGCAGAGTTTTTAAAATATATGTACAATGTCAAAACATATATGTACAGAATAAATGCATTGTATCAAATGATTAGTTTAAATCTTAGTATATAGTAATAAAACAAACTTAATATGCAAACAGAAGCATGGCGCTAGAAAAGACAAGGTCAATGCTCAAACAGGAAAGCATGGCACCAGCAACGCCAAGGACATTGGTTTGATTCCCAGGGAAAGAGAACTGATAAAAAATGTACTGTAAATGCATAACGTGAATGCAATGTAAGTTGCTTTGGATAAAAACATCTGTCAAATGCATAAATGTAATGTGGGTCCTTGTGTTTTGCAGATTGTCATAGATAACTCATAAATGACTTTCTTAAAACACTGGAAGATCATCTGTTTGATCCAGAAAACTAAACAATGACAAATATGATGTTTAAAAGAGACAGAGGGATATTTTAGACCTCCTGGGAAAATATAAATGCAGTTTCATTCAAAGGAAGATGCTCAAATTTGATAGTTCATCCAAAAATGAAAATTCTGTCAACATTTACTCACCCTCACGTTGCCCCAACCTGCATGACTTTCTTTCTTCTGTGGAACATACAAAAGACATTATGAAAATATCTCTGTGTGTTTTTTTCCTGAGTGCACATTGAAAGTCAATGGGGTCACAATGACTTTCATTGTAAGGACAAAACACTTTAAATATTCATCAAAATATCTTCTTCGACACAATGTCTTGTTATGAAGAAGAAAGTAAGTCATACATGGAATGGGTAAATGATGACAGAAATGCAGTTTTATGTATGTGTGTGTGTGTGCTGGTATTCACTATGTAATGGGGAAGAAAATGTCCCCACAAGGATAGTAATACCAGAACATTTTGACCTTTTTTTAGGTCCCTATGAGGAAACCAGCTTATAAATAATATAGAATGAAATGTTTTGAAAATCTAAAAATGCAGAAAGCTTCCTAAGGGATAGGGTTAGGGTAAGGGGATAGAAAATGCAGTTTGTACAGTATAAAAACCATTATGCCTATAGAATGTCCCCACAATGATAGAAATACCTGTGTGCGTGTGTATACTACATGTGATTTCTTGTGTAATGTGAAAGTCATCAACACACATTTAAAAGTGGAGCTGGTTAAGGCACACCATAATTCTTCAGCTTTAAAAGTGTTGTCCTTCCTTAGGTATGACAGTTGGTCCCGCTGAGGTTGACACAGCTGTCTGTGAGAGTCTGGTGCTGCTCTGTGAAGGATGGGAATAGAAAAGGTCAAAGGACACTTGCATTTCAGTAGATGTCAAAACAGGTGCTAGCAATTGAGAGGTAAACAGCTTATTCCCTGCTTTGCAAAGATGCTGAAAATGACTCTGAATATAGATAAATAATTTAGCAAGATACGTTTCTATTGGTAATTTATTAGCCAATCACATTTATTTTTGCTGTGATAAAATCTCTGACTAGATTTGAGCACTTTCCCATGTATTTTTCCAGTCACAAGTAGGCTACGGTTTTAGTAAATGAAGGCTAGATATTATTAAACAGCAGACCAAATGGTCATATAGCAGGAAATGCACCTCTGACCCCATCCTTTCACTCCTTAAAAGACCCACATGAAACAGGCAGGGTGACAAAATGGGATATGTGTTGGTTCAACTGGTGTCAGCAATCTCACTGAAAAATGGGGGTGCCCAATGAATGAACGTGTGAGCATTGGTGCTCAGGGTAAAGTTGGGGTAACTAGGTCAAAACTGACATAATCACACCAGCTGACAAATGAACAACGGATAATAGGTGTGTGAAAATCAAGGATTCTACATTCAAGACTATTTGCTGCAGCCTGAAGCTGAGACATGTGACAATAAAAAGTAATATAGCTACTGTGATGGAGGTATAGTCACATCAGTGTTAAGAAAACAATTCACAGTATGGTCTGCATTTTTGTTACTACATCATTATTCTGTGTTTCAGGGCTGTCTAAAACAATTAGCCTATCATATGTTTGATGTCAGATTCTTCAAACTCACATATAAAAAAGTAAACAATAATTATATAGAATATAACTGTTTATATTTTGATTGAGCATCATCAACTTAAAAATATTCTTTAAGATATCAACAATCTTTTAAACAACCTAAATTCTTGCTTTTACTGCAAATGACAAGGCTGCTCTGTTAGAAGAAACCTTATTAAATGCCTTTATTCTTACAATAGACAAGTTGTCACAATAACTTTGAATTATTTTCTGTATTTTATTGAAAGTTTTCCACAGTATTGCTAGAAAATTGGTTGTTTTATACATTTTATTTTTTATCAAACATAATAGCCTATATATATCACTTAAACAAAGAAAAGCATGGGAGTGCACACTAATCCCCCTATTAAAATGTGTTTAAACAAGCATAGATTAAGGTTTTTATTCGAGGTACAGTTTGTTTTGTTAAAAACGAATATTAGCTATTGTGTTAGCTATTTGTAGATAGTGATGGGAAGTTCGGATCATTTTACTGACTCGGACCTTTGAGTCTCGTTCAGCAAAATGAACGAATCTTTTTTCGAGTCATTTCGTTCATTT
>JAFVLL020005382.1:0-36611 GCA_021397915.2 Tor tambroides | reverse complement strand
TTATTTTAAACTTTAATATTTCAGAATATTACTGTTTTACTGTATTTTTAATCAAATAAATGAAGCCTTAAGAGACTTCATTCAGAAACATTTCTAAAAAAACGTACCAATATACTGTATGATAAAAGTGAATTTTATTAATTTTATCAGTGTTTAGGAGTACCGTAGCATATAGCCAGTTTTAAAGCTAACACACATGGAATAAAAGCTATAAACTCTAATTTAGATTTCTTCATGGGGTCTTTTTTAGACAGTCAATTTACACAATTCAAGTCACACACACACACACACACACACACACACACACACACACACACCTCAGTCCTAAGGACAAATTCTCTGGTGATAAGTTCATGCTTGGCTAAGCTGAGGGCAACAATTGACTGACTCTTATCGGTTCAGTGCAGTGTCTCTGTGGAGTCAAGTGGTTCACAAACTCTCAGACATGAGGCTAATCTGACCCCTCCAATCCCAGCAGAGATACAGGACAACACATTCATTTACACACACACATCTGCACAGATAAACACACTCTGATCAGTGAAGAAAGATGCTACTTGCAGCCAAATTGTGTACACAGAGGCTAACGAGGTCGTGCTAACCATCCAATCCTTGACCTTTGATTCCGAAGCACAGATCGGCTCTACGGTGGTCGCTCTCAGAAAGCCACATTACATATTCAGCAAACCCACTCAAACTGGAGCGCAATAAAACATTCACACATGTGAAGTGTAAGTTACTACACACACATACACAATCACTCTGTTTGCACAACTCTCCCAGCCCTATTCACTTGCATCTCGCTAACGCTCAGGAATGCATGAGTACGTGTGTGTGTGGTTGAAAACTCAATCAAAGCATTCTTGATTGCACGAGGAGGCCTCTCAGCAAGACTCCAACGTACTGTAGGAGAATGATGGCATGATAGACAGAGCGAGAGAGTCGGTGCATTTCTCAAAGTACATGAAGACAATAGCTAACACAAGCATCACTATTATCACTGCTCATTTTTAGTGGTAGCGATCTGAACAGACCCCTCATACTAAAATATTAAACTTCAATGTGTAACTTGTCCTGCTCTGAACATGAATGATGCTGTACCTTAAATTGTATGGTTTATTAAAGAGACATGTGCTATTACTTCTCTTTGTGACTTGAATTATGATTTTAACCTAAAACTGTCAAAAAAACACCCACAGATTGGAAAATCAAACCCATAATATTGACATTGCTAGCACTATGCTCCACCCAGTTTTTCCCATTCATTTTTCTCATAGGAATTTAAAAAAAAAGTATTTGTGTAAGAGTTATAAGCCATGAACCTAACCAAATAGCTATGAGGTGAATCGTAACATGCAACCTTTGATTTGAAGAAAAAAGTATTTGAAAATCGGACAAAAAGACAAAAGGTACAAGACTGTCACAGCTTAAACTAGAATAAGACCTCAAATCCCATAAGACACCGCGAATGACAATCAAATTAAAAACAACAGCTAAATATAAATTGATTTAGAGAAACAGATTTTTTGCAAAAAATGAATATTATGGAGGCAAACACTTTCGTTTGAGAGCATAAGGAAACTGACTGTGACTGGTGGAGATTTCTTAGTGGAATCGTGGGAAATGTAGTATTACCAAGAATTTTGCTGTCAAACGCAATTACTTTAAAAATAAGTTTAAATAATGTGGATTGATGGCTTCAAAAAAAAAAGCCATCAGAAACATATAACCATCATGTACCATCAATTAACAACCTCACTAGCTCACAGTAGACCTGTATTTCAATTTTTAAGTTATTTTTCAAAATCAGTTCCCAGAAAATGCAGAAAATGAATCACATTTTTACTTCCAGAACCCAAGTGGACTCTATAATAGTCCTCTACCGTCTAGCAATCACCTAAAAAACAGGCTAAGAATCATTCAGATTAGCATAGCAATGCGCTAACAAGCACCCTAGCATCATGGTGGAGATCTGCACAGACAAGCACTTTCATCAGAAAATGCATGAAACATGTTTCATAAATAAAATCTAGACACAGCAGAATAGCACAACTGATTGGGAAGTATATTAAAGGCAAAAGCGCAGCATGTGTGCTCATGAGGTGACCTTTGAAATCCCTCTCCACTCAGAACTTAAATGTCATATGGAGTTTTTACTGTCCGACAGAATAATACACATAAATCAAAATGAGACAACCTCCTAGCTAGCTAGCTAGCTAACAATATTACAGTGCAATAAAACAACTAACCGCCTGATCAAAGGAAGCATTATCTTAGCCTTAGACTATTTCCGGAACACAACGGATTTCAAAAAGCATTAGATAGTTGTTAGCCGAAAATCGATGGTCATTTCTGAGTGAGGCATCCTGTTTGATTGTGTTTTAGATGAAATGTGAGGGCTCTTAACCTTCGTGTTTGAACAGAGCTCTGAGCCTCTTCAGTGAACCGTTTCTTTCCCATCAGATCTATTTGTGTAACGGATTTGGCCTGAACGTGTAGATTAAGCTCGACTGAAGCATCTCGACGCTTTAGCACCAGAGGAGCTATGCAAGACTGCTATAAAAGGCTTCTGAAGGCTTCAACCATAGTAAATCTCAGTCAATGTACAGGCACGACTTCCATGAGGGACCGCGTTTCTAATCGCACATCTGAAAGCCGACACACGGTGGGTCTCACAGTGCAGCTGCGTCAGAGAGCTCATGCTAAGTTGGAAATGTACAGTATACACACATAGAAAGCAGTCCTACCTCAAAAATATGATTCAGACATCATTGTCTATATGGCATCACTGGGTTCTGTCATTCAGAAACATGGCTTTTCATATCCTTGCTATGCTGATGACACTCAACTCTACCTCTCATTCCATCCTGATGATCCGACGATAGCTGTTCGCATCTCAGCTTGTCTAACAGACATTTCTTGCTGGATGAAGGACCATCACCTTCAACTCAATCTTGCCAAGACAGAACTGCTTGTGGTTCCATCAAATCCATCGTTTCATCACAATTTCAATGTCCAGTTAGGCACATCAACCATAACTCCTTCAAAAACAGGTTATGATTGATGATCAGCTAACTTTCTCAGACCACATTGCTAAAACTGCCCGGTCCTGGAGATTTGCTTTATTCAACATCAAGAAGATCAGGCCCTTTCTTTCAGAACATGCTTCACAACTTCTTGTTCAGGCTCTTGTTCTGTCCAGACTTGACTATTGCAATGCTCTTTTGGCAGGTCTTCCAGCCAGTTCTATCAAACCTTTACAATTAATCCAGAATGCGGCAGCAAGATTAATTTTTAATGAGCCGAAAAAAATGCATGTCACACCTCTGTTTATCAGTTTGCACTGGCTACCAATAGCTGCTCGCATAAAATTCAAAGCATTAATGTTTGCACTGACTTTCATAGCATGGGGATAAGACAATATAAGATAAGATAAGATGCACACACTTTCAGGGAATGGGGCAGAGTTTACAGGAAACGCACGTAGGCTGTAAAAGGGTTAGCTAGACAGACAGCGAGAGAGAGACAAAGGAGGAGTGGAATAATAGAGAGGTAGACTGGACCTGAGATACGGAGCTGGAAACTGCAGCCAGTCGATAGAGAATGAGTACATCAATAAAGTATGACTGAAATCCTCTCACAGGGGCCGATGAGGAGAGGGGCCGTATGTGTGTCTGTGTGTGTGTTTGCCACATTATTCAACCATATTTCATGACTCGCATGGGCATATGTACAAAATCTCTGTCAGAGCTGACAAAATAGTGATCCACACTGCCTCGCATGACAACAGTGTAATCCGCATACTGTGACACTAATGAGGGGAAGATGCACAGGCGGCCCACGTTTGCCTCTCCGTGGAGCGCGGCACCCGGGCGCAGCTGCTGGGCGAGCTCGGAGCCCCCTCAGGGAGATGCCGGTAAAGCCCTGTAACCTGTCTGTCCGTCAGCCTGTCAATTAGCCCCTGACACCTCCTCTACAATGTGCCAGGCGGGCACAGGTCTTGAACTTTTTCTATCAGTCTCTAGGTAGTCAAAACCCAACTGTCAGATAAGCTAACTGATGAGACCTACAAATGTGATTAGCAGCCATATGCCTCCTGCTCCATCTAACACCACATTCAGACACAGAACAACACTTTAGGAATCAAATAAAATATTATTAGCGCAAATTGAAAAAAAAAAAACAGCAGATGAATTCTTGAAAATACTTTTTTTCCCCTAGTATTTGTTTGCTACTTTTTGCAGAATGTTTTA
Source organism: Tor tambroides (assembly GCA_021397915.2). Classification (NCBI taxonomy): domain Eukaryota; kingdom Metazoa; phylum Chordata; class Actinopteri; order Cypriniformes; family Cyprinidae; genus Tor; species Tor tambroides. The sequence goes on along the minus strand of JAFVLL020005382.1, from coordinate 32,358 downwards.
AAATAAAATTTGATAAAGTAATTATCTGTAGCACATTCAGACACAATATTTTAAACATATCATTAGCACACTTTAAATAATACCAGATACACCTTTACCAGATACACCAGATAGTATTTTTTAATCTATATTATGTATATAATTATGTATTACAGTTTTTTTGTGTTACTTTTACATATTTTACATATCTGTCTTTAATATATATCTATCTATCAGGTAAAATATTGACTTTATATAATGCTGTATTACATAAAGTAAATAATATGTTGTATTACATATTGTATTAATAAAATGAATTAACAAAGTAATTAATACAGTTATCAATATACCACATACACTTTTTAAAAATCTATCTATCTATCTATCTATCTATCTATCTATCTATCTATCTATCTATCTATCGACTTTATATAATGTTGTATTATATAAAGTAATACTTGTAGTATTGTTGTATTATATGAAGTATACACACAGACACACACACATGCACACACACACACACACACACACACACACACAACTATTATTATTATTAAATCATACATAATATTTATATATAAAATCCATTTATATTCCACAAAACAATATTTTAAACATAATATTTGTGCATTTAAAAATTAGATTTGATTTTTTTTCTTGAATTTATTTATTTTAATTATTTCCTTGTTTGTTTTTGTTTTTGCTAGTAATTAAAATGATATAATTGACCATATATGGTAAAATCTTGACTTTAATTGCCTTACAAAAAATAATTAAATATTAGAGAGAGAGATTCAAATAGAAAGAAATTGATTTAAATAATCCAATCATAACTTTTTCCTTGTTTTTTTTTAAAAATCATTTCTAATTTGTATCTCAAAAAACAATCAAAAATCAGAATGAAAATGTCAACTCATATTTTCACCTGCAATTTCACTGATGAGATTACCATTGATTGTGCTGGACAAAGATGGAGAGGTTTTAATACAACACAAAAGAGGTTAGTATTAAATCCAGATCCCAGAGCAGCAGTACGGTGGCCTCTAAACTGATAATTCAGTTCGAACTGACAGCAGGCAGAAGCTGAGCTACTGTCTGAGGAGTGAATAATTCAGCTGTCAAAGCTCAGAGCAACAGGTTGAGGTCTGCGTCTCCCTCACACACACACGCACACGAGCAAGCAGTGGTGTATATCAGCAGGGGAGATGATAGGGGTCTTATTGATTTCAAGAAAGCAGCCAGACAGTGGGTCGCTCTGACCCGGGGCTGTATAATAATCCAGGTTTGATTATGTGAAATTAGAGAGTGAGAATGTCAAAGTGAGAGTGTGACTGCATGAGGGCTTCTTTTGTTTGCGGAAGACAAAAGACATCAAAATTCCACTCCTGATTTCAGCACAAACCGGATGTTTGTTGTGTGCGTGTCATGGTTTATGCCCCTTTCCCTGGCTCTTTGTTTGCCAATCGCCCCCTCCGCATTTGTGGAAATCTCTAGTGTGTGTGTTTGTGTGTTGCATGAGTGTGTATATACAGATGGCGAGTTTGGCTGCACCCCACTGCTCTCTTGGCTGTTCTGAAGGCGTACGCTCAGCATGATTGGCTGGCTGAGGTTTGGGGAGAAGGGGGGAAACACCGTGATGGCTCAGGTGGCCCAGTCTGGTACCAGTCATATCATAAACAAGCCTCTTCCACTCAGCTGTGAGCTCACTGCGGACCTGCGAAAAACCAATTTAGCAGAACCGCATGGACGCAACTGATGCCCCATCCTCCGATTCACTCAACAGATCATGAGATGGTGATATGATAGAGACATGTCCCAATTTCTTTCCCTCCTCCAGGACAGCGAAGGAGGAGGTAGATGAGCTCTAGCGAAGGAACCCTAAAACACCACCGCAAGAAATAATGGGCCCTCGCTTTGTAGAAAAACGTGAAAGCAAACACGCGCCGTTCCATTCGCCTCATTTAATCCAGCCGCTCTGACAGTACCCTTCTGCGACGCTGTCGAAGAGGAAGTCATGGAAATATTCCGGTAATGAGCCTCGGCTGTCTTTGGGTCTCATTTTGTACATCCAGTCAGCACAGCGAGAGGCAAATGTGGCTCATTTTTATTTGACTGGATGGATCTGCACCAATCACCTTAAGCTTATTTGAGCTTCGGGCTTATAGCTAATGTGAAATGTATTTCTTTATCGTATGGTTTTAGCATACAGTTTGCTTGTATTAGGTGCTTACTGCCTGTCATTCTCTATGCCTGTTCCTTCAAAACAAACTTCAGAGACAAATCTCATTCAATTATTTTGGTGCCCATCAAAAATGTCATGTAAATATTCAAGACTTGGGAGAACCAAATGTAAAAGTATAAAAACTGCTATTTAAAAAGCATCAAATAATTTACTTAAACTTTATTATTTTTCATTTTATTTATTTATGTTTTTACAATATCTATTTTAAAAGATGAATTATTTCAGAAGTAAAATTGCGTCTTAATTTCCGTACCCCACTGGAAATTTGTGTTTCCTGTTTTAATCATAAACCTTGTTAAATTGTGCTAGACTTGTGCTCAGGAAAAAAAAAAAAAAAAAAAATGTAAATGAGGTAAGAAAAAAGTACAAAAATGAAAAAAAAAAAAAAAAAAGTTTCTAGCAAAAATACATATTCTAAAAAATAAAATAATCATGTATTTATTAATTTTACTTATTTTTAAAAAAAATGTATTAAGAATTAATAAATACATTGATAATATTAACAATAAGAAGAAGAACAAAAACAAAAATTGTTATTATTTTTTGTTGTTGTAATTATTATTTTGATATTATTATTGTTATTATTCTTACTGACAAAAATATGGAGAAGTATGGAAGGCCCAGGGCTTTAAACACCTTGTCTTGTGTCTGGTGCACACCTGATACGAAAAAATAATTCTTCATAAGCCTCAAAAATCCTTCCAGGTCTGGGGCAATCTTCATTCAATCCTTTATGATATTTCCTTCCCAACATTCATCACTGTCTCTGGCGTGTATCGCCCACCGGTGTGCTTCCTACTCCCTGTTGAGTTCTGTCAGCATCGTGCCAGCACACCACTCGAGACTGACATCCATCACTCGCTCGGCAGAGGCAACGTACGCTTGCTGCATTAGTATTATAAGCGTAATGCTAATGCGCGGCGCATCACACACACTAAACAGATATAATTGAAGACAGCGCTTCTGTCAATAACCTACACATCTAACTCTGAAGAGCAGGTCATGGAGCGGAGATGGGAAACCTGACAATGCGAAACCCGGCCTTATTAAGTGAGTCCGAGAGCATACGAGTATTATTAACATATCAAAGGCCGCTAACAAGAGGTGTGTGGTGGCATTAGCTCATAAGAAACCAAGCGTACGTCTCCCTCAAGACTAAATGACACAAACACGAAGCGCGCAAGATGCATCCATCAGTTCGGCTAGTGCTGACAGCTCTCTCAAAATGATCTTCACAGGAGGACAGATGCAGAGCCGCTAGATTGATTCTTTTCACTGGTGGCCGGCAACGCCGTGGTTGGACAGACAGCAGAGCTGCTCTTCCGACACATGCGGTACCCCGGAAAGGCAGAACCTGCCACTACCGCTGTGTAACCCAGGAAAACAATCACCTCACGCCATGAAGGGTGTTTGCGGTTGCATCTAAGCCATTAGCAACCCAGACAAAGAGCATATGCAGCTCTGGCAGGGACCGCGTTGGTGGGATGGCAGGCGGGGGTGGGCTTCACCCCGGACTCGGCCGGGACTGGCAGCTAAACCTGCAGAGGTGCTCAGGAGGGGGAAGCGCTCAATCTACAGGGGGCTTCATTTACAGCCGCTCGCCACAAAACAAGAGGAGGAGTGCTGGGCCCACTGCGACATTCAGCAGGGATACATTATCAGGATCTGTCTGGAAGCACGCAGACACAGTGGGAGAGTTACACTCATCTCCATTATGGGCTGGCACAGCCTGAGACTCCACTCAAATTCGGGCAGATGTAATCGATAAAAGAAGGACAGGGGTTTTGTTATTCTGGTATCTGCGAAGCCAAGGCTTTAAAAAGCTTGGACTCGATTAATGAGAAGTATCTCGGAATCGCTGCCAGGCACCAGATCAAGCCAAATGAGGATGGAAATACAAAGAACCTGTTTTGAAAGAGAGATGGAAATGGTGAAGTCAACAGCTTCTGTAATAGGACGAGTCCATTATGAGTTAGCCAAGATGCTAACAATCGTATTATCTTGGTAGCCAACAACAAATTTATTATACTCTATAAATATACATTTATAGATGTACTAGAAATGCGTTAGCAAAACAGAAAGGGACGTACAAAGAAATCGGTCATAATCTTTATATTATCTTCTAAAATAAGGCAATAATTAACGTAAAACGAAAATGAAATTTAAAACGTAAATGAAAAATGAAAACGAAAATATAACAACCTGTAAACATAAAATGAAAGTGAAATGTAAAACATAAATGAAAAATGAAAACGAAAAAAATGAGAGATGGAAATGCTATAGTAAATAGTTACAATTATCAGTTAGCCAAGAAGCTAACAATCGTATTATCTTGGTAGCCGACAACAAATTTATTATATTCTATAAATATATATAGATGTACTAGAAATTGGTCATAATCTTTATATTATCTTCTAAAATAAGGCAATAGTTGTACACAAATCAACAACTAGCATATAGACATACAGTAATGTAAAACATAAAATGAAAATATATCTGTAAACGAAAAAAGAAAATATATCAACCTGTAAACATAAAATGAAAACGAAATGTAAAACGTAAACGAAAAACGAAAACGTAAAATGAAAATATATCAACCTGTTTTTAAATGCTGTAGTAAATGGCTACAATTATCAGTTAGCCAGGAAGCTAACAATCATTTCTTGGTAGCCGACAATAAATATATTATAGGCTACTCTATAAATATATATAGATGTACTGGAAATGCATTAACAAAACAAAGAGAGATGTACACCATAATCTTTATATCATCTTCTAAAATAAAGCAATAGCTGTAGACAAATAAAAAATTAGCATAGTGTAAAATGTAAACGATGACAGCCTGCTCTTAGGCAAACCTCAACCCTCAATATGGCCTTACGAAAATGAACCATTGTTTTTACTACAAATAAAACCAAAAAATACATGGTTACAATAGTTAAACCATGGTAACCACAAATTAACCATGGTTTTGCTAGACTTACCATAGTTTAACCATGGTATTTGTAGTAAAACTGTGGTTATACAAATGGTAATCAATATGCCAAAAAAACATGGTTGCTACATTTTTACTACAATAAAACCATGATTAATTTTTGTAAGGGTAGAAACTGAAGTCATGCTTTGATGTTAAAAAAGCCAGTTAAGTCAAATAAGGATGGGAATATAACATCCTGTTTCTAAAGAGAGATGGAAATGCTGTAGCTACAATTATCAGTTAGCCAAGAAGCTAACAATAATATTACCTTGATATCCAACAACACATTTATTATCCTCTCAGAGAGAAGTTTGGCTAAGTACTGTAGTGGTATTTGAAATGCATTAGCAAAACAAAGATTCAGACAAATAATAATCATAATCTTGTTTATCATCTTCCTCTACAGCCAGCAGCCTTTGCAAACAGGACAAAACTAGTTAGCAAGGAAGCTAACAACAATAGCCAACAACAAACTTGTCTCCTCTAAGAGATACTTAGACTGCATTAGCAAAACAAAGAGCAGCATACAGAGACATTACACTCATAATCTTCTATATCATCTTCTAAAATAGCCAAAAATTGCATGCAAATAAACAAAATAATAATAAGCCCTCATAAAACCCTACAAAAGTGCATCTAAACAACAAAACTACCCCTAAAAGCATCAACTAATGTTGTTGTGCCTTCAGGTTGCCTCAAATCCCCCAGGACAAAGATGCCTTGAGATATTTAGAGAAAGATACAGTTGTTGTGTTCCGCCATGCCGACAGGGAACGAAGTCATTTCTGCATGTTCTGTCTCTTAGACAGAGAGAGAAAAAGACAAAGAGAGACACACAACACTGCCTTCGTCAATTAGACAGCTAGCGCTAATGATAACATGCTAGCAGCATTTCTTGACAGAACTGAGCCTGATTACTTGAACTGGAAGTCACTTCTCAATGAGACTCCTTTTTGTTTAATTAGGCTTGTAAATAATTATTGCAATTAAAGCCTGCAATTAGGAGACTGGAGCGGCACTATTAGTGATGTGACGGATGCCAGGGAGAACCCTTGGTGTGGTGGGGTGCGCACAAAAGCTACGACATTATGCAGTCACGCGCTGACAGCTAGAATGACTGTTGATATGCTAGAACATTTTAATTGCAGATGGTATTATCTTGCCATCCTCACGTCTGATCCCTGAGACAACAACGCAGTCGCCTGAAAGTCGCAGAAAAGTTCCCATACACAGCTGTGTAAGTTTCAGTGAATCGGGGGAAAAATAACAAGCTGGTTTCAGTTGTCTCTCCTAAAGTTCCTTCAGAGAAATAACAACAGACAAAAGTGATACAGTACACAATGTCCTTCTGGGATATAAAAAGTCAAAACTGTACATCTTTTTTTCTTGCTTGTCTTGCTTTAATTTCAAGGAAAATGTTATTGCTCTTTCAGGCTCTAAAAACTTGATTGTGATCCTCAAAAATCTTTAGTTTATGTATTAACTATGTCTCAGATGCTTTTAAAACTCCTCAACAGAAATTCAAATCAAATCAAATCAAATCATCCTCAAATCAAATACAAATGAGACATTTCTTGTGTTGCATTAATCTTTAGATATATATTTTTTTGTTCAGAAGTTTCTCTTTCAGTGCTCTAAAACTTGATTGTGATTCTCAGAAATGTTTAATTTACCTATAATCTATATCTCAAGTACTTCTAAAACTCCTTAAGAGAAAAAAAGTCAGACACAAATGTATAGGAGTTAAATAAGACTCAAAACTCAGGAAGTAGTGTGAGATGCATGGCATATCTCTTTCTTGTATTGCTTTAAACTCTAGCAAGATTTATTTCTCAAAAGTTCAAAGCTACTGTATAGTGACTTGATTTTGATTCTCAAAAATGTTTAATTTAAGCATTAACTTTCTTTATATTACTTCTAAGACGTTTTAAGAGAAACATCTGGGAGCAAGCTGCTACATTAACAACATTTTTGAGACAAGAAAGAGATTTCGATTTCAAACAACGTATCCCATGTCTCATTTGTGTCTGTTTTAGAAGCATCTGAGACGAAGTTGATATAAAACATTGCAGACAATCACAGTTTGGCATTGAACTGATCAGTTTTGATACATTTGTATCTGATCTCATGTTTCATTTGAGTCAGTTTTTACTTCCCCTAAGTAGATACTTAAATGAAACATTGCTGACAATCACAATTAAGCATCGAGCTATGAAAGACAAAGCTCTGAGCAACAGAATTTCTAGAGCTAAAGACAGGAAAAAACTACATTATCAGTTTTGACTTCTTATATCTGAGAAACTTTTTATGTCTCAGTATCTGTCTCAGATTGCTTCTCTTAATAAAACAGAAATAAATTAGACACTCCTGAAATAGGAGTCAAAACAGTTTGCGTTAATCTCATTCGATCGCCGAGGTTGCTCTTTCATAGATCATTTGAACTTTTTCAGTTCTCTTTTTGACCATGTTTTTCACAAAGCAGCAGGGAATGTGTTCAGCCACTCATCACTGCTAATGCTTGTCAAACCGTTTTACGCTATCGACATTTCTCATGGGGTGGTCCGACTCAAGACTGATGCACAACAGAAAGATTGCAAAGTCGAATGTACCCTCTTACCTCTGCCGCTCTCTGCTTACTAGCCGTGTTATCCTGCGCCCCCGCAGAGCCACCGCTCTCTTAACAAGGCACCCAACAGCCCCTAAACAAGCCACGCAAGCAGATCTCAGGTATCCACCACCTCATTTGAGACTATTAAATTAACACCGCACTGAAAGCCCCCTAGAGGCCTGTGAGACAGTGACGAGCATTCAGCAGGTACAACCAGCGCCGCCAGCGCCTGCCCTCAACTAATAACACCCACCGTGACACTGGCTTGTCTCCGTACGCTGTAATAAATCTAGCACTAGCCTGATGGGTCAGAGGCCGGCGTAGGGAGCAACCAGGTTGTTTACTAACAAGAACAAAGACCTTTCACCTAAAGAGTCCAAATTCTCGGCTGAACAACAGGCAGGGATAGTTCGCCATGCCACAAAGCAAATTATTTATTGACAGCAGAGCTGCTGGTGGTGGCGGAAAGGAGGTGGGATGGAGGGCAAGAGAAAGCACCTTCAAGGCAATGCGTATTTTAATTAAACACTTGATGGAGGCCGACAAGAGTTTTGCTATCAAATAATGAGGTTAGGACTGGCCACTGGTTCCTGTGCACCAAACCTGATTAGTGCAAATCCTCGCTTAAGTCAATTAGCGATGCATTAATGCGAGAGGAAAGGATGCATTTCGTGCTCCGCCCCAAGGGTTCGTTCTAGTCTCAAAGCTGTATATTGCAATGGTGACCATATACAATTGACCTTTAGGTTGACCCTGGCAGTTTGATACACCGCGCCAGGTCAGCCGCTGACCCGAAGGCCGCTATATACGCAGCATTCAGGCGTAAAGCCTTCAGGTGTCCAGAGAGAGTGTGAGATTGGAACCGGCTTTCCCCGAATGAGTCTGCTAAATAGCTTCATCAATAACGCTGGACGTGGGATGTATCGACAGGGGCATTTATCCTGATCTGTCCCTTTGTCAATAGCAAGTGAAGCCATCACATTGACACTCAAACGTGCACACTATCATTGGAATTGATTCCCCCCACCTGAACTTTCTCTTGTGCAAGCAGTGACCCCCTAAAAATCTGAAATAACAAGCAATACTGTATCAATCAGCTCTGCTATTGTGCTAGAAAGATAGTATACTAGCAAGCTGTGATGGTTAATCAAGAAGAATGATTGACAAAAGCAAAATGCACATGCTAGCAGCTCATCACTGTTCATTTAATGGCCTGCAGATGTCAGGCAGTCGTAAAGACCTCTGTGTGGCGTCAGCGACCTTTTGTTATCGCGTGTCACAGACTAGCATTGTCTAAGCCCTGTCGTCCATATAAACACAAGGGCTGATTTCATGAAGTGGAAAGTGGAAATCACCTGTAAAATATATTTTAGAGAGAGAGAGACAGAATTTGAATTTATATAAAATTAATAACTAATATTTATATTATTACTTATAAATATAAGCTACTTTATATAGTTATATATATATATATAAATGTATATATTAGTGCTGTCAAATCGATCATCCAAAATAAAAGTTTTTGTTTACATAATATGTGTGTGTACTTTGTATATTTATTATGTATATATAAATACACCCACATGCATGTATTTAAGAAAATATGTTATGAATCTATATTAAATTTTATATTATATTTATATAATATAAATTATATTAATATAAATATATACTAATATTAAATGTTTTCATAATATATATTGTATGTATGCGTATTTATATGTACATAATAAATATGTAGAGTATACAAATATTATGTAAACAAAAACTATTTTGGATGTGATTAATCACACTTAATCATTTGACAGCACTATATGTGTGTGTGTGTGTGTGTATATGCATGTGTGTATATATATATATATATATATGTGACCCTGGACCACAAAACCAGTCTTAAGTCGCTGGGGTTTATTTTTAGCAATAGCCAAAAATACATTGGATGGGTCAAAATTATTGATTTTTGTTTTATGTCAAAAATCATTAGTATATTAAGTAAAGATCATGTTCCATGAAGATTTTTTGTAAATTTCATACTGTAAATATATCAAAACATAATTTTTGATTAGTAATATGCATTGCTAAGAACTTAACTTGGACAATTTTAAAGGTGATTTTCTCAGTATTTTGATTTTTTTGCACCCTCAGATTCCAGATATTCAAATAGTTGTATCTCGGCCAAATATTATCCTATCCTAACAAATCATACATCAATGGAAAGCGTATTTATTCAGCTTTCAGATGATGTATAAATCTCAATTTTAAAAAACTGACACTTATGACTGGTTTTGTGGTCCAGGGTCACATACATATAGGTATGTATGTACATATAGTCTATCATGGCAAAACAACTGTTTGATTAAATATTAAAACTAAAAAAAAATGTTTGGTAGCAATGTCATTTGTTAGCAGCTAATGATTTACATATCATGAACTAATAATGAACAACATTTTTATAGCATTAATTAATCTGGGATAATGTTAATTTATAAATATACTACGCAAGGTTTATTTATCTATCATATTTCATACACAATGGTAATTCAAAGTGCTTTACATAGCCATGATAAAGGCAAATAAAACAAAAAATACAAAAGAAAATATCAGTTTTGGAAAACATACATGTTTATGATTAATCTAGGTCTCTACATAATACATTGTTTATATAACTTGACATGTTAGTATATGTCTACTGTGATGTAAACAGAAATACACGATACTTACTTTGGATAAGATAGACCAGCACGATTTCTCATGAATACAATGGATCTCATTTCTCATTCGTTATGCTTAGGAAAAAGAAGATTTTCATTCTTCCCCGTCAATTACCATGGCAGCTACAGTTAATCTAAGTCATTGTCCAGGGCAGCATGAATGACAGTGATTGGTGGATAAAGGGGAGAAGGAGGTCACTGGTCAAGACACTCTCCTTGTTCCCATTTTTTAGCAAGAGCAGCTGCACTTTCACAGGGTGACCAGGGTCATGAAAATGCTAGGGGGCATCTGAGGCCGAAAAGGCACTTTTTTATTTTCAAATTTGCCTGAACTTTGGGCACAATTCGTCAGTTTAGCTCACTGTTAGTCGAGCTTGTTGTACAGACTACAGAAAAACAGGTTCCAGGTCTCTTCCTATGCATTGTGTCTGAGAATCAAGAGCTGAGTGCGCGCACTTCTGTTAAGTGAATATTAATGCTGCTTTGTTCTCATTAATCACATCCTCTGCTCTGCTGATTTCCTGTTAGCCCTTTCATCATATACACCCCCATCCCCCTAACCACGCTACAGTCACCCAAACGTTGACATCCAGACACATGCGCACACATTTACAGAACGCCACACACACAGAGAAACCAGTGGCTGTCGGCCAACTCAATCTGCATGCAGTATGAGGGGCAGTTCAAACCAAACAAAGACAAACAAAAGACTCCAAAGGCACCGAGCGTAAATCACAGGCTAGATATGATTTCCGGGGGGGCACTATCTGCGCAGACAGGACTTCGGTTAGTTGACATTTGAATATTTGCATAAATGTAGGCTTCATAGCCAAATCAAAAATGTTAATACTATTGTAGTACGGTCAATACTATTTTTTTTTTTCAATTTAATATCAAGCTGTTTATATATATACACATATACGCACTACCAGTCAAACCTTTTTGAACACTAAGATTTTTAATGTTTTTTAAAGAAGTCTCTTCTGCTCACCAAACCTGCATTTATTTGATCCAAAGTACAGCAAAAACAGTACAATTTTTACTATTTAAAATAACTATTTTCTATTTGAATATATTTTAAAATGTAATCTATTCCTGTGATCAAAGCTAAATTTTCAGCTACATTACTCCAGTCTTCAGTGTCACATTATCCTTCAGAAATCATTCTAATATGCTGATTTGCTGTTCAAGAAACATTTATTAGTATTGTTATTATTATCAATATTTAAAACAGTTGAGTACATTTTTTTCAGGATTCTATGATGAATAGAAAGATCCAAAGATCAGCATTTATCTGAAATAAAAAGCTTTTGGGACATTATAAACTATACCATTCAAAAGCTTGGAGTCAGTATTTTTATTTTTATTTTTTTTGCTTTTATTTAGCAAGGATACTTTAAATTGATCAAAAGTGATGATAAAGACATTCATAATGTTACAAAAGATAAATGCTGTTCTTCTGAACTTTCTATTCAACAAAGAAACCTGAAAAAAATCTACTTTGCTGTTTTCAACATTATAATAATAAAGGTTTTTTGAGCAGCAAATCAGAATATTAGAATGATTTCTGAAGGATCATGTGACTGGAGTAATGATGATAACATGATGATAACATATTTATAACATTTAAAACTATCAATTTACATTTAAAAGTAGTAGTTCATAATATAAAATAATTTAAATATCTTACAAGAGTATAAATATATAAATACATATATTTTTGTTACAATATTTTATTCTCAGAAAAAAAAAAATCTTTCAACAACTCTTAATTTAAATAATCATCTAAACACCCAAGCCCATTAAAAAATATCACATTTACCTAATTTTTCACTTCGAAGCTAGTGATATACAATAATTAAAATTTTTAATCACTAATGTATATACTGATTTTTTTTTCCAATTTAAAGCTAGTGATTTGCATGAATTCATGCTACATAAAGATGTTACTAGTTAAAAAAAAAAACACATATTGGACATTGGAATGATCAATACTTCAAGATTGACAGATGATGCCTTCCTTAAATGTCAAACTACATTTTTTTCGTAAGAGAAATTCAATCACAAACGCCTCCATTTGCAATGGCTCTAATTTTGGTTAGGCCATTGTCGAGCGCAGAGATGATTTCTGAGTCGACAATCTTCAGCTGGATAATGGAAGGAGAGTGTTATTTCAGGAGCCGGCTGGAATGGACTGTGGAAGAGGGGAGAGAGTCTCTAAACAAACTCACTCCGGGTGAAAAATCCCATTTCCCTGCATTTGATAACCACACAGTTCATTTCCTACATTTCCCGAACAAAGGTAGCGCAGGTCTAGAATGTCCCTCTGTGCATGTGTGTGTGTGTGAGAGTGAGAGATCAAAATGGTAAATACATGCATATGATTCGAGGTACAGTATGTGTGTGTGCCAAAGGAGGCTAAGGCTATGCAAAGACACAGAACAAATAATCTGGTTCTTCAAGATGGGGAAAAGGGAAGCCATGCATGGATTTTAAATTTCACAGCTGAGCACTTGGGAGAGAAATTGCCAGGGCAGAAATACGGAGCCTCCTTTATTTGGTTGATGATCTCGGTTACGTTGCTTTTACGAGCTGGGGTGGGGAGGCGAGAGAAGGGGTCGAGGGTAAGAAGCAGATCTTGGATTCTCAAGTTCAACCTAAACGTTTCTTGCTATATGACTGACAGCAGCATATGCAGAGAATCGGGTTTGGTTGTGAAAGTCGACACTTCATTCACAAGGTTCTCCACTTCAGTCACGCCAATGGAAATTTCACGCCACTCTTAATAGTTGGTGTGGGATAGACAATGTCAAATCTTGAGCTGGCTTTTTAAGGCCAACTTATGAAATCAAACTACTGTGCAAAGCTTTACATCTCTTTTGGATGCCATTGATAACGCATGTTTAGAAAAGAAAAATATCTCAACAGACATTTTCGCATTATATTACATGCGTTTGAAACGATGCTTTCAGTGATGAGAACGGGTGCTTGGCGGTTTTGGCCTATGGTCTTAGCGGCACTGATAATTAAATGAATACATGATTCATTGTGAATCGTTCGCCACTAATGCAGTGGGAGTTAATGACAATTTTATTGTGCGACTGATTAAATGACCAATCAAAACACTGCCAATCTATTCTCAAGCCCTCTCCAGCCTGATTGAAACATTGTTGTGGCATTTTAGTTATCCGCTTCAGATCTTTCAATGAAATTTACAGCAAAATGTGCTATTTATAGATTTATAGTGAATAGGAATAGAAAACAGAAAGTGCTGAACACCACATAAAAATTCTCACCACACCAAAAAGTCTTTGTTTTGGAGTTTTGTATGCTGATATGCAAAAAGGTGAGTTGAACAAACCTGCAAGGCAATATGTCTTTCCTCCTCACGGTTTGCATAAAGGTTTGGTTTACACGCTTCGACGAGAGCGAGCGGAGTTGGTTACATGTGCTGGATTTGCATATGGCAGCACGTGTGGCTTTGCTTATCCCAAGTGCTCAGGCCTCATTTGATTGTGTGAGGTCGCACAGATGACACACAAGCCCTGTTCCAAACCCTAGTGAGCTCACGCCACAAGTTAATTCAAAAAGGTGGATATATTTCACAAGTATCATATTTTCTTCAATACTGAACAATATGAATAAAATGTACAACAATTTTACCAAATATTCTAAGATATCCAACTATAGATAGATAGATAGATAGATAGATAGATAGAACGACAGATAGAACGACAGACAGAACGACAGACAGAACGGTAGAACGATAGATAGAACGATAGATAGAACGATAGATAGATAGATAGATAGATAGATAGATAGATAGATAGATAGATAGATAGATAGAACAACAGATAAAACGACAGACAGAACGGTAGAACGATAGATAGATAGATAGATAGATAGATAGATAGATAGATAGATAGATAGATAGAGAGAACAACAGATAGAACGACAGACAGAACGGTAGAACGATAGATAGATAGATAGATAGATAGATAGATAGATAGATAGATAGATAGATAGATAGAGAGAACAACAGATAGAACGACAGACAGAACGGTAGAACGATAGAATGATAGACAGAACGATAGATAGATAGATAGATAGATAGATAGATAGATAGATAGATAGATAGATAGATAGAACAACAGATAAAACGACAGACAGAACAGTAGAACGATAGATAGATAGATAGATAGATAGATAGATAGATAGATAGATAGATAGATAGAACAACAGATAAAACGACAGACAGAACGGTAGAACGATAGATAGATAGATAGATAGATAGATAGATAGATAGATAGATAGATAGATAATAGTACTGTTTATGTAATATATAAATACTCAGTAATTGTTATTTTAAGATAGACAGAGCAATAGATAGATAGATAGATAGATAGATAGATAGATAGATAGAATGATAGAACGATAGAACAATAGAATGATAGAACGATACATAGACAGATTGATAGAGCGATAGACAGAACCATAGATAGATAGATAGATAGATAGACAGACAGTCAGAATGATAGATAGAACGATAGATAGAATGATAGAACAATAGATAGAACGACAGAACAATAGAATGATAGAACGATAGATGGAACAATAGATAGAACGACAGATAGATAGATAGATAGATAGATAGATAGATAGATAGATAGATAGATAGATATTCAATAATATACATAAACGTTATTTCAAGATATACAAATATAGAACGCAAGATTGAATGATATATACAGTAGTAGTCAACATTTGAAATCGATCAAAAAAGTTGTCCTAAGACATTGTTTTTGTGTTTTCGGACAACTTTGATGAAAGTTTTTGATCCACTTCAAATGTTGACTACTGTATAAAAACACAGATAGATAGTAAAATAGAACAAGAGATACATAAAATAGGTAGATAGATAGATAGATAGATAGATAGATAGATAGATAGATAGATAGATGGCCTATAAGTGCACTAGTTTAGTCCCTTATGAGGTTCTATTCTGGTTAGGACGCTGTCTATGCAGCTTACAGAGCATCAGACTCCCACTCGTGTGCCATCAGTTTGGCAGAGAAGTGATGAGTAAAACCTAGATGAGATATTTTTGAAGCAGTCTTTGACACATATTTTGCAAATGTGCATGACATCACTAAGTCTCCATGTCTCTTTCAACGACTCCCTTTTTGTTTCCCTCGCCCGCCGCTCTCTCCCTCTGTCTCTGTAAAGCTGTTATCAGCTGAAACAGCTCTGACCTTTCATAGCTGTTAGCCTCTGGCTCCCTTCCCCAGCCAAACAGCCAAAGAACTTTATCACAAGACTATGAATTACCACAGAAAGGACACCATCTCACCGCCTGCGTGATCTAAGACTGCAGACGCTCCTGCTCTGCTCTGAACACTCTTCCTTTTAAGCCCTTCACAGACATTGGGTAAACACGGCTGACATAACCTGTGTTTTCTGACTGCTCTGCTTGTGGACACATCTTGTCTGGAGCTCATTTGTCTTTCAGTTCCACTGTGTTGCTCTAACCAATAACTACGGACCATTAACACGGCATTCGCACATATAGACTGAGACAATGGGCCCCGAAGTCTATGAATGCTCGTATGTGTGTATTTCTCTTTATGTCAGTGTGAGGCAATCCGTTTGAAATCTATTTGTGCTCAAGTGAGGGATGGCTATGCATTTGGAATGAGCTGTATTTATGGGAGTCTTTGAAGAAACGCACAATATACGGCATCATAGAAAAGAATTATAGATGCCGAATGGGAAATGAGGTGGCGTGAAGCGTTTGTGGGTAAAAATGGAATGTGTTTGTGCGTGTGTCTGTGCATAAAGCAAGATTACATGCTGGGTTGAGCATGCTTGAATGCTAAATGCAAATGTATGTAATGTATGTAAATTTGTAATCTGTGCATCTGTACCCACACAACAATCGCACACAGATACACTCACTAACGGCAAATGACCATAGACCTTATAATCCTTGTTATGACAACATAACACATTTGAGTTCCATAATACGAGACATTTACATATTTCAGAATAATTAGAGGGAAATACCACAGGATAGGACTTGATTTTATCCATTACCAGACTTAGAAAGTGAAAAGTGAAAAATGTTAAGCTTTACTTTATATATGAACAATGTCTGTGCAGCCAATAATTATTTTTATTTAATTATTATTTTATTTAAATTACCAGCATTAATTGCTTCCCCCTACTTTTACATTTTAGACAGACAGATTATGGAAATAACATTATATATATAGTTTAGTACTATATATAGTTGAATTTTTTTTTTTTAGCAAATTTTAAAAATAAATATAGAAATTTTTTATATATACATTTATTTCATACTGTACATTACAAAGTTGTGAATTTAATTTAATTTAATTTAATTTAATTTAACTTAATTTAATTTAATTTATTTTTTTTTAACAAATTAGTATAGATATTCTGGCCATTTAAATGTTATTGCCCATAACATGAAAATAACTATTGGCTTTTTAGTATCAGTCAGAATTTCAATATTGTGCATCCATAAAAAATATTGGTCAAAATTTCAGTTATTTAAATATTATATTATAATGTTGCATTATATTGGTAAATTATTAAAACATTTTAGTTAATTGGTCAATTATTCAGTATCAATCATTTCCACCTATTTTAACATTGAAGACATTTTTGCTGTGATTTAGTGCTAACTTGAATGCATATATATATATATACATATACATACATATATGTACGTATGTGTGTGTGTGTGTGTGTGTGTGTGTTTATTGTTATTATATATTATGACCATAATAGTATATATCAAAATACCATGGCGTTACCATCTGATACTATCATTGAAGTGTGATTCAGAATAATAGCATGACACAAAGGATTGCCATGTGCCTCTAATCTGCCATTTTGACTCCTCTTAGCCAGTGAACATATGAACAATATACTACACATCCCCATGGAGCTGCAATAACTACCCTAATTCAGCCATTTTGGCTCTGTTTTCATTAAATTACACCCAATACGTGACCACTGTGAGCTCCACTCCGCCATGACGGCTCTGTTTCCTGCTACCATAAGAGCTTGTGCTGAAAGGTGAATGGCAATCCTGCTGCTCTGTGAAGTGTGAAGCGTGACTACGCCAACTGACTCCTCAAACAGCAGTGCACTGGGGTGACGGAGGCCGTGTGGTCTTTAGCACCATTTTTTGTTCCTCTCAGCCCAACAAGTGAACATCTCACACCGCCATCCTGAATATTAACACTACTCACAGAAGATACGGCAGGCGTTATGAAGAGAAATACCTCAGAGAGCAATTCAGCCCGAGACAGACTGAAAGAGCTCATTGAGCCCAGCGATGCCTCTCAACACTGCCATTTAATAAGCTGTAATATTGAATTAATCACCTGAAACACTTAAAACAGGACAAAAGAGGGTGAAGAAATGATGGAATGTGCTGATGGCTCTTTTACGACGGGATCGGACTGAATTACTGCATGAGAGGGACGAATCTTTTGAGGTTTCAGTGAATACTATTCCCTAAAGACTGTTAAATGTGAGTGAAGAGATTCACAGGAACACAAAAACACACACAGACAGGTTTCCATTTTCTGTGGGGACTCTCCATAGGCGTAATGGTTTTTATACTGTACAAACCGTATTTTCTATTGCCCTACACCAATCCTACACCTAACCCTACCCCTTACAGGAAACTTTCTGCTATTTCAGATTTTCAATACATTCCATTCTGTGTGATTTATAAGCTTGTTTCCTCATGGGGACCAAAAAAATGTCCCCACAAGGTCAAAATTTACTGGTATTACTATACTTGTGGGGACATTTGGTCCCCATAACATGATGAATACCAGGTACACACACACACACACACAAATAAAGACAAAAACTGTTTCACAGCCTGATGCCAAATAGCTACATTTGTTTTCTACAGTGCCATTACAGAATAGGGGTTTTCAAATTTTTTGATGCCAAACACCCCCTAAACATGATGATTCGCATTCCAAAAATATAAAGGCACCTATAATTTTTCATATATAAAGACCTATTTACACAGTGTGAAAAATAAGTGTCAATAAATAAATAAATAAATAAAAATAAAAATTAAATAGGTTGGTCCCAGTGGTCAATTATACAGTTGTTATACAGACCGTTTGCCCAATCAGAAACAAGTATCCTAAAATGCTGCATAATAATTTACCATATTTTACTAATTTTGCACTGCTTTAGTTGTTTAATTAAACTGAAATGAAAACCACTGAATTAAGAGAATCAATAAATGAATGAATAAAAAAATAAATTTAAATTAAGTTGTTTCCTAAATTCTAAGCTAATTAGATTTTATCTGTACAAATTACAAATGTACAAAAATTGCAGTAAACATATTTAATAAATAAAATAACATGAACTTTAACCCACTCCTCAAAATAATAAACAAACAAACAAACAAATAAATAAATACTTCATAGAAAAATTTGTAAAAAAACAAACAAAAACATTTTGACTTGTCCCTTGGTTTGCAAAGAAATACATTTACAATGAAAGTCTATTGGATAAGTATAAATTCATAAACTACAGTATATTCAGTTTTTGTTTGCCGTTTTTGCAAAATGAGGTATGAGTCAAAAATATTTTTGTGATAAATGACAGCATCCCACATATGCTGTCAGAGTTTACCTTATTTAAATCAAAATATTTTTCAGCTTATAGTGTGTAAGCGTATCGGTGAGAAAGAAAGAGAAAAAGCAGTATCTTTGTAAGTATATCCCCTTTGTTAATTCATTGTCACCAGCTCTGGGTGATGCAAGCACCTGGGACTCAAGTCACAAAGTTGATAAAATGCTGGGCTCACTTCTACATCCCTGGTGAGGGTGACAGGATGTGTGCGTAGACACAGTGTGCTGACTCAACAAGTCTCCTTCTCTTTCTCCTTGTTTTTCTCTCATCTGCCACTACACGTGCCGCCCAGTGGGGCTGACCCAGCGGGCCGTGTGTGTACTGATATGATGTGAACTTGTCAGCCCACTGTGCATTAAACCACCGCTCTCATTACCGGCCCTTCCCTCCTGCCACACCCGACCCCATCCCGCTGCCCATGCGTCACCCCAGAGGGGATATCAAACCTCTAGAATGGATGCTAAATAAAGCCTGGAGATGTAAGCAACCGGCCTGGTCATCCATCTCTGAGAGGAGACAGTATTTTCTCCTTCTTTTCTCCTTTAGAGGCTCTCTCTCTCTCTTTTTCTTCCTTTCTTTCACTTTATTTCATAGTCTAAAATAGGGCTGGCCTATCCAAAGTGCAATTTAAAAACACAAAAAATACTATAGTAGTAATTACATTAAGCACATTTTATAAAAAATGTTATTTATATTACATAAAATATTAAAAATAATTACACTAATAATTGTTCAAATAATTACACTACCAGTCAAAAGGTTTTGAACAGATGTTTTCTGCTCACCAAGATTGCATTTGTTTGATCCAAAGTACAGCAAAAACAGTACAATTTTGAAATATTTTTACTATTTAAAATAACTGTTTTCTATTTGAATACATTTTAAAATTAATTTATTCCTGTGATTTTTGGCATCATTACTCCAGTCACATGATCCTTCAGAAATCATTCTAATATTCCGATTTAAAAAAAAAAAAAATATTATTATTATTATGTTGAAAACAGCTGAGCAGATTTTTTTCAGGTTTCTTTGATGAATAGAAAGTTCAGAAGAACAGCATTTATCTGAAATAGAAATCTTTTGTAACATTATACATGTCTTTATTAAAAGTGGGGCAGCTTTCAGGTGATGCGACCCTCTGACAAATTATGTAGCCTACTTAATGTACAAAGTAAGCTCATGTTCATATAATAAATTCTAAATAGAATACCAATTGGAGTTTTACTAAAATATGATAAAGTATGATAAGATAAGTTTTCAGCACAAAACAAATTTGCTATATTGGGAAAGTATAATTCTACTCTGGATGCGAGCAGCATGATGCGACCAAAGACAGCAGAACCCAATAATCAGTCTCATTTAGCAGATGCTTTTATCCAAAGTGACAAGTAGGAGAGCATTTGTGACCCTGGACCACAAAACCAGTCATAAGGGTCAATTTTATATATCATCTGAAAGCTGGATAAATAAGCTTTCCGTTGATGTATGGTTTGTCAAGACACAACTATTTGAAAATCTGGAATCTGAGGGTGCAAAAAAATCAAAATATTGAGAAAATCGCCTTTAAAATTGTCCAAATGAAGTTCTTAGCAATGCATATTACTAATCAAAAATTAAGTTTGGATATATTTACAGTAGGAAATTTACAAAATATCTTTACTTCATATTCTAATGATTTTTGGCATAAAAGAAAAATCAATAATTTTGACCCATACAATGTATTTTTGGCTATTGCTGCAAATATACCTGTGCTACTTAAGACTGGTTTTGTGGTCTAGGGTCACATTTAACACACACTGGATCCGGTGTGACGTGACGAGGTTCTTAACGGGTTCTATTGTCTTTTGTCGTGTCGCATGATCACATCGCTTGCATCCAGTTTAGACGCGACGTTACAGTATGTTAAATCATAACATGGAAATTTGATGCCGTGATTCGTGCCATCGCGACGTAACACATACTTACAGTGTGTGTTTGCAATAAGGATGTAATCTTCCTCTGCTTTTTTCCGGGGTGCATTTTACCCCTAGACCGCCACAGAGCAAAGAAGAGAATGAATGAAAGAAATCGCGAAAGCAATTGAGATTTGAAGATCATGGCAGACGCGCCCAAGAGATGATTCGCCTTGTGATTGGCTGAATGTTAGTTCACTCAAATCTAAGTAACAAATCAGAGAACATGGGTAGAAATATTGGAGATGGGTCAAAAAAAGTGATCATGTGACACTAAAGACTGGAGTAATGATGCTGAAAATTCTGCTTTGAAATCACAGGAATAAATTACATTTTAAAATATTTTCAAAAAGAAAGCAGTTATTTTAAATAGTAAAAATATTTCACAATATTACTGTTTTTGCTGTATTTTGGATCAAATAAATGCAGGCTTGGTGAGCAGAAGAGAATTCTTTAAAAACATTAAAAATATTACTGTTCAAAACTTTTGACTGTTAGTGTATATATTAAGCTACTTAAACTCAAAATGAACTATGTTAATGTAACTCGGTGCATCAATAAAGAATTAAACTAATTTACTTAAGTGATTATTTCGTTAGTTGTTTTTTGTTCAACAGCTTCAGCTTATCCAATAACACCATTTTAAGACTTTTTGACTCTTTTGCTATATAATGTGAAGCAGCATTACTACTTTATCATGTGAAATACGTTCAAAATTTTTGGTATGAAGTATTTCCAGTAAAAAAATAACTACAACCTATAGAACTACATCCCATTTTTGTCCTCAGAAGTAAAAAAGGTAATTGTGAGAAAGTTTAAAATAAGAAATAATGTCACACTCTGACATATAAAGTCATATTGTGAGATAAAAAGTCAAACTGTCCTAAACAGAGTCACACTGTGAGATATAAAGCTGCAATTGTGAGAAATAAAGTTGAAAAAACAAGACCTTTATCCACAATTACAAGAAATTCAAGTCATGAGATTTAAAGCCACAATTATAAGAACTAAAGTCGCTATTGAGAAATAGTCACAATTAGGCAAAAAGCGGGTTTTCCATACTACTGTGATGTATAGGGTTACTGTGATATAAAATGACTCATACCGCCCACCTCTAGTCTGCAATGCATCCCATGGGAAGTGTTGTGTGTATTGATATTATATGAGCAGGATCTCTCTCCATCTCTCTCTCTCTTCATTATGCTGTTGAGAGAGAGTGACCTTGTTCTCACTCCATCTCTCCTCCTTCAGCTGTCCCTCCATCACTCTCTCCTTCACTGACACAGCTACTCTACTCTCTTCCCATTGCTCTCTTTCATTAGTGGATGCTGTCACATTCTCTCCGTCCTACAGCTGTTATGGATGAAAGAAAGACAACGAGAGGAGAAAGCATATACATGTATATATTCAGACCTGTCTCTCTGACATGACGTAGATGTAGCTGTTGTCCAGAGAAAAGGCCATGTCTCTGAGAATAGGGCTTCCGTCTTTGATGACCGGGAGTGTTTCATACTGGACGCCACCTTGAGGAGGACCATCAACACGAATCTGAAAGAGAAAAAATAAAGAACATGTAATCATGAGCATAATTGTAATTGTCTTACAAATTATATATTTTATATTCATATATATATATATATATATATATATATATGTATAGTTTATGTTCTATTCTATACTAAATTATAAATAAAATAATGAATGAAATTATTATTATTATATATTACTATATATATTATATATATTATTATTATTATATATTATATAATAATATTCTTAGATTTCTTTTTTACATCTTTCTCTCTTTATGTATATATATATATATATATATACAGGTGCATCTCAATAAATTAGAATGTCGTGGAAAAGTTCATTTATTTCAGTAATTCAACTCAAATTGTGAAACTCATGTATTAAATAAATTCAATGCACACAGACTGAAGTAGTTTAAGTCTTTGGTTCTTTTAATTGTGATGATTTAGGCTCACATTTAACAGAAACCCACAAATTCACTGATAATTCAATCTCAACAAATTACAATACCTCATAAGACCAATAATAATAATAATAATAAAAAAACACATTTTTAGTGAATTATTGGCCTTCTGGAAAGTATGTTTATTTACTGTATATGTACTCAGTACTTGGTAGGGGCTCCTTTTGCTTTAATTACTGCCTCAGTTCGGCGTGGCGTGGAGGTGATCAGTTTGTGGCACTGCTGAGGTGGTATAGAAGCCCATGTTTCTTTGACAGTGGCCTTCAGCTCATCTGCATTTTTTTGGTCTCCTGTTTCTCATTTTCCTCTTGACAATACCACATAGATTCTGTATGGGGTTCAGGTCAGGCGAGTTTGCTGGCCAATCAAGCACAGTAACACCATGGTCATTGAACCAGCTTTTGGAACCTTTGGCAGTGTAGGCAGGTGCCAAGTCCTGCTGGAAAATGAAATCAGCATTTCCACAAAGCTTGTCAGCAGAAGGAAGCATGAAGTGCTCTAAAATTTCCTGGTAGATGGCTGCGTTGATTGTGGACTTCAGAAAACACATTGGACCAACACCAGCAGATGACATGGCAGCCCAAATCATCACTGGCTGTGGAAACTTCACACTGGACTTCAAGTAACATGGATTCTGTGCCTCTCCACTCTTCCTCCAGACTCTGGGACCTTGATTTCCAAATGAAAATGCAAAATTTACTTTCATCTGAAAAGAGGACTTTGGACCACTGAGCAACAGTCCAGTTCTTTTTCTCCACAGCCCAGGTAAGATGCTTCTGACGACGTTTCTGGTTCAGAAGTGGCTTGGTAGCTCTTTTCCTGAAGACGTCTG
Source organism: Tor tambroides (assembly GCA_021397915.2). Taxonomy (NCBI): domain Eukaryota; kingdom Metazoa; phylum Chordata; class Actinopteri; order Cypriniformes; family Cyprinidae; genus Tor; species Tor tambroides. The sequence goes on along the minus strand of JAFVLL020005382.1, from coordinate 8,361 downwards.
AGTGTGGTGACTTTTGATGCACTGACTCCAGCTTCAGTTCACTCCTTGTGAAGCTCTCACAAGTGTTTGAATCAGCTTTGCTTGGCTGTATTCTCAAGCTTGTTGTCATCCCCGTTGCTTGTGCACCTTTTCCTACCCAAATTCTTCCTTCCAGTCAACTTTGCTTTGATACAGCACTCTGTAAACAGCCACACATTTCTGTAATGACCTTCTGTGACTTACCCTCTTTATGGAGGGTGTCAATGTTTGTTTTCTGGATCACTGCCAAGTCAGCAGTCTTCCCCATTATTGTGATTTCAAAGAACAAGAGATACCCAGAATTTATACTGTATGGATGGTCATTAATTGAAACTCAAATGTAAATATTCTAATATTTTGAGATACTGATTTTTGACTTTCATGAGCTGTAAGCTCTAATCATCAAAATCAAAACAAAAAAAACTTTTGAAATGTTTTACTTTACATGCAATGAATCTAAAATATATGAAAGTTTCACTTTTTGAAATAACTTACAAGAAAAAATTAACTTTTTCACAACATTCTAATTTATTGAGATGCACCTGTATATATATATATATATATATATATATATATATAATTTCATACATTATACATTACAATTATTCTATAACATTATAGTTTTTTTTATTTCATTTATACAATATATTATTATCTATACTATATTTTAATAATCTACACCATTTTAGATTTTTCAGACTTTAAACATTATTACAGTGACTAAAGGGGTTTTGATCAGGTCAAAGGTCGTCTCAGAGCAATAAAATCAGATGAAATACTAATAGACATCACATGTTTCACATTAAACCGTCTCCACCCACTGTTTTCACCCACCCCAAAAGACAATCAAAAGCCCAGGACACATTGTGGCTGTCCTGCATGGACTGTGTATGTCTGACTGAGGTCAGTCCTAGGTCATGTGTCTGTCTAGTAGTGCTTAACAATAGAGGACGACCCTAACAAAGATCCAGGAGAGCAAAGATCATTCAACTAAACCAACCAGAGTTCAAAGGCAAAAACAAATAACAACTCTCAACACAATTCTGGCCCAAAGCACACAAGGGGGAAAAAAATCATGTCCACACAACACTAAAGCCCTGTTCAAGCACTAGTCCACTCCACTGAATGTAAAAACCATCTGTGAGCGGCAGACTCCCAATCCACTAAACCGACATGTACAGCGCACTGACGTCCTGCCGTAACGGTAAACGTGTTCACACATAAAACATGTCAGCCAGTCAACAAGACCCGCCTCCTCTTGTTCGGCCAAGCGTGACCCTGATACGACCTGCCGAGCGCACCGCAGGGACCTTATGTCACAGAGAACTGTGTGTCCAGTAGTCCGCAGAGGGCACTTTGAAGAACATACTTCATTTGCAGGCAGGAAGTGGGTCTGGCATGCTGGTTGTTGAGTTAAATGTTGTGTTCACTGGTCCTACAGGGGACTATAAAGCAATCAGACATGGATTCTGCAGTAGGTTCTGTGGATGGAACTGTAAAGGTGATGGAGGCATGAACAGCTTTAAAGGCCAAGGATCCCTTGGTGGATACAGACATGGAGCAGTGTCCCTCTGTTAGATACTGTACACTTGTGCTAAGCCATTTAAAAAAAATTACAGAAAAGTCATATAGACATTTATTAGTAAGAATTTTTATTTATTTATTTTTTGGACATGCTTTATTTTTTAACTAATATTTTTATTTAAATATTTAATTTAATTATTTTTTATTTTTTATTATTATTTTATAATTTATTTTATATTTTTGTTTTTATAACTTATAATTTAACTATAATAACTATAATTTTTTTAATTAATATATATTAATATGGGAGGAAGACTGAATATACACACATTTACCTAATTGGGTAAAATATATAATAATAATAATAATAATATGAAAACAAACAAATAAATAAATAAATAAATAAATAAATAAAATTTAATTTAAATAAAGTAAAATTAAAAAAAAAGAAAGAAAAAAAAGTGGTACATGTAGAATGTCTTCAGCTACAATGATCCATTACTTTACTAGGAAATGAAATTGAATGGAAATAAATTCTGTCTTATAGTTTCTCTTTCTCTCGACCAGTGATCTGTCGATCACCAGGCTTGAGTCTTGTCATCGTTGTTCTGTCTGTCAAAGTCTTGTCTTCTCTTTACAAGCTTCTGCAACATTTGATCATTACTTTTTCATTCATCATCACATTCTCTCTCTCTCTCTTTTCCTCCCTCGGTCCCGTATGTACATTATAGATGGCTGCCGTCCTGTTGGCTGCAGTGTAAGTGCAGCTGTCTTTCTCATTCAGAGATGCTCCGACAGCAGAGCCCACGCTGAACTACACCCAACAATCACATAGCATTCTGTGTGCTTCACCCATTTTAAATAAGGATGTACATTTTATATGTGCTTGTGTTTTCATGTCAATCAGCACTGAGATCATATCAATATAATGCAATGCTATTTATTAATTTATATATACTAGTTTATAGCCTATATATAGTTCATATAGTTTATTTTTATATGCATGCTATGCTGTCTTTCAAACATTTCATTTTGCATATTCATTCATTGGCACTCTACAGTATATATGAGTAGCTCTTTGTATACATATTGTTTTATGTGCATTTGTGTGTTTGCATTTTTATGAGGGACTTCTGAGACTGTCGGTCCCTTCCAGCTACACGCTCATGCCAAGAGGACGCTTTTGATGTGAGAATGTAAGCGTGCTACAAAAAAGTGCTTGAAGAGAAACCAGAATCCCATTGAAATTCTCTCGCTGTTTAACATGATAACATACTGCAAAACACTCGCTCCCACACTGTGCATGAGCACTTTATACGTGAATACGCGCACCCACATCTGAGAGAACCTTTAGGGTACCTCGCTTTGAATAGATCCCATTTCAGATTATTCATGTTAACTAACTCTTCTCGTACTAGAGATGTACTGAATACAAATCAAACATCTTGAATGCTCACATCCACATAACCCTCTCACAAGCAGAGGGATATGCAACTTTGTTTACCTCTAAAAGTATTATTAAAGCACGATTCAATCTTCCTTTAAAGTAATTACATGACGGAGACGGCAGGAGTAAGAGAAGAACAGTGAGAGGGTAATTTAATTCCAGCACAAAGCACTGAAACATAAACCTGCTCAAAGATATTCAGCAACAATATTTACTCTCTCTTCTATTTTTAGCCATAACCTCTAAACCACATTAAGCATGAACGTTCAAAGCAGAAAGAGGACCAGAAAAAAAAAATCTGAATGCGTTTCCCATATGTATTTTTCTTTCTTTTTTCCCCCACTATAAAAAAGGCTATGAAAAGCACAGACCTCAAGAATATCGTTTCCAATCGCTGTGGGACTCGTACACAATGGATGTCCTTGTTTAAATGTGTGTGCATGGGAGCGCGAGGGAGTCAGAGACAGAACTCAGACTGACAGAGCAATCTGTCCCGTGGCCTATCTCAGATCTTCCGTAATCCATTTTAAATGTGTAAGCTCATGCAGTATGTTGAGACACACAGAAAGAGAGAGAGACTGCCACCTGAACACATTGAATCCACCACACTAAAGGGATTCCTGCACTGTCTGCTCACAGGTCAAATGTCAGCGCTTATCCAGTAAGCGAGAGGGTAATGCTAACTGAAAGGGTTAACTGTCAAAAAAAGGCCAACCTCAACTATTTCCAAATTTGACTCACTAGTAGCAGACAGAAGGATTTGAACACAATGGCTCAGCTCTATAACCTAGTGAGCTTTCTTTTTATCTCCCCATAAACTTACATAATTTATGCAATATTTCATATAAATATTGTTCTTCTTATAGTTATAAATGTATATATTGCATAGATAGACAGACAGAACGAATGACAGAATGAATGATAGATAGAACGACAGAACGATAGAACTATAAATAAATAGAAAACTACAAATAAAGCAGCAGGAGTAGTCTATAAGGATTGTCGGTTATTTCTCTTCCTGTATATGGGGTGAGATGTGGAGGGATATTTCAGGTCTGTTGGACGCAGCAGTATTTCTCTCTCACGCTCTCTCTCTCTCTTTCTGCTCTTGAAGAGATTTTTCTGAGCCCCAGTCCGCCTGGATAACACATCTAATCCATCACCTGTGTCAGCTTGAAGAATTCTGGTGTCAGCAAGCCCTCTCTCCCTTTCTCTCTCACTCGCTCTCTCTCTGTCTTCTGATGGTTTCTATCAGTGGAAACAGGCTCTTTTGTTCTCGCTGCTGTAGTACAACACTATCTCCCATAACGCATGTGTTACAGCAACAGACTGCTCGGCCCGTGTGTCACTTTCCATCCAGATGCATTTGAGCACTTAAGCAGATCTCAACCTGCTCAACAGAGAGAGAAAGCGAGAGAGTGGGAGTGAGTGGACACTTTTATTCTGACTATGATGTTTAGCTATTTGCAGGGCTCAAACATCATTTAATTTAAATAAGTAATAAAAAAAATCCTTAATCATTTTGTCTGTTTTCCAGTAAAATATTCCTAAAGAGCTATGTGGAACTAAACACATGGAACATCGGGGAAAGTTTCATTAGTCTGTTTAGAGTCTATGTGAAGTTCATTATGCAAATAAAGCCATAACATCATAAACTAAGCATATGCACTCATGTTATATGCTGTATATACATGCAAAACAAATGCATAATCAGCACCTAATCATAATGACTTACTAAAACTACACTTTGCTTCATAATGTATGAATATTTCTTTAATGAGTTCCCAACCAACTTCCCGAGTCCCATTCCTTTTGTTGCCAACTTCTAACTTATGGTTTTCATTAAAAACACTCCAATAAAGCACAAAAAGGAAGTTATACTCAAATAAAAGTTAGAGAATGTGTCATTAAAATATAATGTTAACCACTATTCTGAATACATATTTATGTCTATGGTGGTTACAGCCCTGCTCATGTTTCCAATAAAGATGGTACATTACATTAAATAAAATAAAATATTCCTCCAAAAATTAAATGATTGGCATTTTCCTTTTCTCAGTTCTGTCAGCCTTTATAGATAACCCAACCACAAGCAATTAAAGACTACCAGTATCTAACAAACTAGTTATGTATGTCATCATAAATCCCTCAGCAGTGACCTATGGTCACATGAGTACCATAAAAAATTACCAGGTCAGTTTAATTACATGAATGTTTGCCATTGAGATGAAACAAAATTGCCTGGAGGACTTCATCTCTAGACAAACTTCCTAAGAATTTGACTGCTTTGATATTACCTGACCTAAGTTTAAAACCCACACAACTTAGAGTCAGCTTTTTTCTTGCTGGTTACAGAAACCAGATCTGAATAAAAAGGGGTTGTGGTGAAACATGATCAAAAATATCCCTAATTATCCAAAAATGCCAACACGCAGCCTCGCTGCTATGGCCAGCCAGCTATATTTAGAGAAGTCTTAAAATGACAGAACCACCGCCAGACTGGTGGATTGTGTCCAAGTGAGCTCATTGAAAATGAGTTTGAGGTAAAACTAATGTTGAACCAGTGGTTATATGGTGTTTTTCCTGCACTTAATTGGCCCGAACTGTTTTGCATTAAGATTTATTATGCAGTTGAATTCCTCGCTGAGGTTTCCTCTCTCTCACAGAGTTTCGCAGACACAATGTTGTTCCTCTCTAAGTTCAGAGGCCTTACGAGATTAACGAGAATCTTTGCTCATGACAAAAATTAGTTTAGATCGAGACTAATAGTGTTTAGACTTTTGTTTCAGCCTCTATTACGGATTTTGCTGTAATACTCTCAATGGCTTTATCCATGCTTAGAGAAGCTACAGTACTTTTTCAGAGAAAATAACAGTGTTCTGCTCTGGAGAGCTAGCAGAGTATTTACTATAATATTGGGTGTCCTATTAAAAAAAAAAAATGTAAACATGAATTACACAGCCCCTCTCATTTGCACCACGACAACAAGACCCATAAAAGGAGTATCAAAGCAGCATGTTAAAACAAACCACAGACAAATTAGTATGCACCATTAAAAACCAAGACTCAACATTGATTGTGAACATAACACGCATTTGTTTTAAAGTTTTAAAGTATAACGGAGCCATTTAAGATCATTTAAATATTAATAGCATACAACAGCTTTTACAAAATCAAAATCAGAACCTGTCAAATGAGTGCGACAAATCTCAAATCTCAGTTGGGATCCAGTGAAAAAAGAAAGTCAAATCTCAGTGGGGCGTTCGGCATCAGAACTGATCAGAGAAACCAAAACGACCCTGAGCGACAACACAATTATTAGTGACAGCCGAGTTGCTCAGAACCGCTGTGGTGAATTTAGTATCTATAGGTGCATAATTACGCACACGTTATCAAAGCAACTTCAAAAAGGTTTGTTGTGTCGCCAAAATCACTCGCATAATGCATCTCTCTGTCTCACTCTCTTATCATTTAAGTGCTGAAAGTGGAAGTGAATGAAATCTAAAGTTGCAGTGTGAAAGGAAAACAGAAAAAGGGAAAGCAATGCAAAACAGTTCAAATTTCTCCCATAGAGAACAATAATTTCGCACTGCATGTTAGCAGGCTGTAATTTGACAAAGCGAACAAAGAGTACACTGAAACCGAACTGAGTGCATGCTCTTTTTTAAAAAAAATATTCATTCAGATCAGTCAGAATCAAACCCTCATTTATCCTCCAAGTAGTCTAAGCCTCAAATGACACGACCAACGCAACGGTCAGACGGTCTCTTCCTGTCTAAGTGGGCAGATCTTGGCCAGAATAAGCTGCAATGAGGACGAGACTTAATGGCGTAAATCAAAAGTCTGGCTAGGCGAGACTATGATCCTAGTAATTAAGCATTTCTGTCTCTAGAGACCAGAAATGCAACTTGTCTGGGGTTGTTAGATGATGTTTGTTGCTTTATCAACTTCATACTAACTTCATTAAAGATGCATTAGAAAGAGCATTCAATGGCTGCTACACCTTATTAGCTAGAAAAAATGTCATGCAGATCTTATTTACTCTGTGTATTTCTAGGAATTGTTTTTTAATGCATTATTCTTCTTCCTTTTGTTTCTACACTAATGTAGTTCATTGTCTTCTATTGTCTTGGGAGTAATATTCTTTCAGTCTTTGTCCTTTGATAAGGTTAGTCTATTTTTCTCTCTCTCGCGATACAATACAAGTATATCCAGGGACCTTATCTGTTCTTTCTTTTCTTTCTCATGATGCGTGGTTCACAATGGCTATCCATTTGTCTCTCTCGGGACCTCCAGATGTTTACAGATGCCTGATTGTTGTCAGAACCTCAGAATGGAATTTAATTTAATTTAATTGTATTACTTTATTTTATTTTATATTATTTCATTTCATTTCATTTTTTATTTTATTTTGTTACTTTATCTAAGTATTCATTTTCTAAAAAACTATTACAAATGCATGTGATTTGAAGTGTCGCATGCTTTTGATTAATAAAATAAAATAGAAATTTTGTCATTTATACGCTTTTGATAAATAATATAAAATTAATAAAAACTAAAATATTAAATAAAATAAATAAAAACGAATATAAAATAAAATACAAGATAATAAAATAAAAATAATAAAATAAAATAAATTAAATAAAATGGTTATTTATACAGAACCCAATCAGAATCAAGTATTGTAGAAAGCTGCGTGACAATTCACCATATTTAACTTATTTTGCACTGCTTTGGTTGTTTAATTAAAGTGAATTCTAAATAATTCAACTGAGAGAGGGATTGCGGAAGCAAGAGAAAGCTGTGATGATAATAAATCAACTTATGGTCCACCTGCGAGGCAATTGTACAAAGGGTTTTGATTAAAGCTCACACTAATCACTCGACAGCACCATTCTACATCTATACACAGACATGACAGAGAGAGAGACAGAAATGGAGGTATAAACGTGTAAAGAAAGCAGGACAGAGGAAATGAGGATAGCAAAAAAAGAGAAAACGACTAACAAAGTGCTGAGAGATGAAGCGCAGCTTTGTTTTTGCTGGAAGCTGTGTGTGAGGGAAAGTTGTGTGTGCGTGTGTGTGTGAGAGAAACTGGGTTCCTCTTATCAGATGACCTGTTCGGCTTTCCCTACGGACCTGCTGTAGCTTATCTGGCCCCTCACGCCTCAAATACGCTGTTTTCATTCAAAGCAATATCTGCTTTCTACTGTCCTACCAGGACTGACCACTCGTTCGATGGCCCTCCTGGGCGTAGAGAGCGATAAGGGTCACGTGACCTGCTGTAGTCGGAGATGAGGGCCATGTGACCTGCTGAGCATGCTTGTTTTCATGGCCGTAGCAAAGCAGGCCACAACCCTAATGCCCAGGAT
>JAFVLL020005380.1:0-19150 GCA_021397915.2 Tor tambroides | reverse complement strand
ATGTTGAACATCCAGTGGTCATTATGAGAGAATTGTACTCAAAGCACCAAATTTGAACTGCTCTAATATAAGATACACAAATTTGTATGGTCCTGCCAAGCAGACAAAAACATGAACATGATGAATATGTGGACATGTGGCTTTGCATGATTAAACGATGTATAGCTGTTATCATTTAGGGTGTACTCACTTTTGTTGCCAACTTTTTTGACAATAATGTCTGTATGTTGAGTTATTTTCAGAGGACATTAAATCTTCACTGCTATACAAGTTGCACATGGACTACTCTAAATTATATCCAAGTTTAATTTCTATAGTATTGTATCACAGGTCCCAAAAATATTAAGCAGCACAACTGTTTCCAACATTGATTATAAATCAGCATATTAGAATGATTTCTGAAGGATCATGTGACACTGAAGACTGGAGTAATGATGCTGAAAATTCAGCTTTGCTTCACAGGAATAAATTATATTTTAAAATATATTAAAATAGAATACTGTAATTTTAAATTGCAATACTATTTCACAAAATTATAGTTTTTTTCTGTATTTTAGATACAAAATAGATTTTGATTCTGTATTTTAGTCACAAATACAAGTATATATATAAAGCTAAATTTTATAGAAAAGTTGTTAATGTTGAAGAGAAAATTATGCAGCACACGAATTTAGTCAATAAGTAAACATTATGCAAATACATAATTACACATTGAAAAAAAATATTACATAAATAAGGACAGGCTGACATAAGCACACTCAATCTGAAAACTCCCTTCATTGCTGTTCTCTGCGCTTTCACTCATTATATTTCAAAATGCATCACTGGGATGTATTTACCCTCCATCAGACACATACAGTGACACGGTGACTCAGAGCCTGCTCCAGACACGTACACAAACACACGCAAGACGCCTCATTTTTAGGGAAATAACAAACTCATCACGTCAGCTTCCTGCGAATGCGTCTCACTGTGTGTGATGTATTGCCATGGAGACCGCGCTGACGACAGTCTGCAAACACATGCAGGCATGAGAGACTCACTTCCGTTCTGCACAAAATAAGATCAAATGTCCAGGCGATTGCTTCTCCATGTGTGCCAAAAATGACACTTACTGGGGTGTTATTTGTGCTGTTTCAGGTGCATATATAAATACTTGTTCTCTGTGTTTTTCTGAATCCTCTCTATCACTTTTCAATAATCAGTCAAATAAATGTGATTAAGGTTTTTCTACTCACATTAAACATTTAATGTCGACATTATCTATCTATCTATCTATCTATCTATCTATCTATCTTCAGTGTTAAAATGTTTTCCTTTATTTATTTACCTAATGCATGTCTTGTGACATATCTACTGAAGAAAATTCTTTAGAGCTACCTTATGGGTTTAACAAAAGATATTCTGATTCTGGTTTTAATTCTATTCCCGCAGAAGCACATTCTGTCCAGTGCAGCAGATGGCAGTATAATCTCACTTACATTTTCTTGAGTTTAGCCGATGGAGGTCATTAACATAGTTCACTCATGGAGGTAATATTTTCGTGCCTACAATGGCATTAAAAAAAAAAAGAAAAAAAAAAGTGAATGTATCCTATTACAAATTCATATTTCCCTGTTTATCTGCGGGTGTGAAATAAAAATTAAGTTACATGTTTTTTTATTCATTCTGTGTATATTGGCCTGTGTATAATATCACAGATGAACACTTTAATTCTCTTCAGAGAATTTCAATATATTGCAAACAATATTGTTTGGTTTTGAAAGATAGGCTAGGCACTTGATGTTTGTAACAGTGTTGTCTATTCTTTGGCTTCAGAATATGATCTACTTTTGAACCAACAGTGTGCTGCAGGATTTTTTTCAGGGTCTTACAGTTGACTTATTTAAAAAAAATTAATAATTAAAAAATAAATGAAAATAAAAACAGTTTCCCAGGAGTATCCTGAGCTTAAAGCAATAGCTCAATCCAAAATGAATTTTGTGATTTTCTGAAAATGTACTCACCCTCAGGCCATCTGAGATATAGAGGAGTTTATTTTATCATCGGAGCAGATGAAATTATTGTTTTTGAAGGATTTTTTTTTTTTTTAATCAAAAACACAGCTTTTCACTTCACAACATGTTAATTGATAGACTAGAGTTGGGTTGTGGATTATTGTGAAATCTTTATCAGCTGTTGGTCTCTCATTCTGATGGCACTCATTCACTGCAGAGAATCCATTGGTGAGCAAGTGACAAAATGCTAAATCTCTCCAAATCTGTTCAGATGAAGAAACAAACTCATACATTTGGGATGGCCTGACTAAATTTTAAACCTAAGAGCACAGTGCTGAAAGTCAATAGACTCCTGGGCTACAGCACCACCAAATAGGTAACCTATTATATAGCCATCCTAAACTGGCAACTAAAGTAGACAGAGGATAGTTTTGAGAAATAATGAAATAATGGAAAATATTTTATGAAAAGACTGAGACTAAGCAATATGGGCAATAACAAAAAATGCATGTTATCTTTCTCTCAATAATCAATGAGCTGAATGTGTATGTGTGCTTGTCTGTAGATACATACATTTTTAAGTATATATGCATTTTATCTGCTTGGGTCCTGACATATTGCTTATGTCAGTGTTTTAGCTTTCTGTACATTCTACCCACAGAGCTCATCTGGATCCCTGGCCATAAATTTTATATGTCAGAAAATGTCAATAAATGTCAACAAAATAAGCTAAAAATAGAGTATTATCCATGGCAACATACACTAAATAATCTTAAATAAAGCTGTAAACAAACAAGTAAAAAAATACATAAATTGTTCTATATTAAGTTAATACTTTTAATGCATGTCTTAGGAGTTGGCTGCTTGCTGGTTTCATACACAAGAAATGCTAATTTGATCTTGCACCTGTCTACAATGTAAACCACTTTGAAAGAATGTTTTTACATGATAATTTGACAAAGACTAAATGATGGATGCAAGAACCTTATCTTAAGAAGTAAAGTAGCCTAACTGATTGGGATTATAGATTGAACCAAGACGTGATAGACATATGAATCTCTTTCACACGTCAAATGTGGTGTCTATACTTAGATTGGTACACCTGATGTGAGATTGTGATTACCTGTACATATCTAAAGTAAATTGTATTCAGCAAGGACACAAAAAATCAGTCAAAAGTGACAGCTAAGATATTTATAATGTTAAAAAAGTTATCTGTTTCAAATAAATGTTGTAACTTTATTTTAATCAAAGAATTTTAAAAAAGTATCACAGTTTCCACAAAATAGTAGTAGTAGTAGTAATAATAAATAAATAAATAAATGCTGAAAAATCAGCTTTGCCATCACAGGAATAAATTGTGTTTTAAAATATATTAAAATAAAAATAATAAAAAAGCAAAAAGTTATTTTAAAATGTAATATTTCACAATATTTCTGTATTTGTAATCTAATGAACATCTAAACATCTAAACCTTTGAACATCTATAAGAAATACTATGCTGCTGAAGTTTGAGCAAAAAATATTTTGAATAATATTGGCAACGATTTTGGTGACCAATGACTTCCTTGGGATGGACAAAATCAATTTTCCAAAATATCTTTTTTTATTTTCCACAAAGAAACAAAGTCATAGCTACAGGTTTGGAACGACATAAGGGTGAGAAATTATGACAGAATTTATTCAATAGGCTACTATTATTTATTTAACGCAACAGGTGGAATAAATGTAATTGATGTGTGGTCCATATGATGATGTCCATGCGCTCTCCAGTGGGCAGAAGTGTGAGCTGTGCTCGCTCTAGGACCCGGTGTCCCCTCTTGCGTCTTTTGGCTACTAGATGCTCTCCGGGCTCACGCCTATATGGATTTCATACAAGCCTCTTCAGCCCTCAGATGAGCAGTTTAGGCTATACAGACGGATTGTGTGTCTTGGATTGTTTCCGTAAAGATTCATAGTAGAAGGCATATCTCACTTATCAGTAAACTCACAGTGCCAGTCTATATGCATTTGCCCGCGTCCTGGGAGTTTCCGTCAATCTACGGATGAGACGCCGGAAGCTTGAGCTTGAGGGCACAACTTTTCTTATTTCTTTGTCTCAAAGGAGCTGCGCTTTGGTGAAACGAAGGTAATTTGTTGTGTAGTTTACATTTTTTGTTTGGTTTTGTAATTTATCGATCAGTTTTCTGTGGCTGTGAACATTTTGAATAGGCTATCTTAACTTAGCCGACAGCGACAGATTCATACATGATGATTCTTCTTCTTTTTGGACAGTTTTAATTGAACTCATTTAAAATGTAAAGACTCAGCAGGTCTGGCTGTTATATTTGCAACAGTTAATAAATGTAAAACTTTTGAAACAAAGGCTCGCAGCTCATTAACATTAGGGCGCGCTCTGGAGGTATGCATATGCACAAACGCAAAACGCTTACGAGCAGAAATAAATGTCACCGGAAGTTTTGCCTTGATTCATTCTCATATAAATACTTTTAAGACTGACTTGAAGACTGAAATAACTTCTTTGGCAGGGAATATCTCAACAATGATTCGGCTTTGGGGTAATTCCCATGGATTTCTAATCTACCTGTTTCTGCTGGCTTTATGGTGTGCATGGTAAGCAAAACAAAATACTATTTTTTTTTTTCAAGGGAGCTCGCATTTGTCCGTGAGTTTTTTCAAGATAAAGCCCAATAAACGTGTGGTTATCATAACCTCTCTCTCCCTCTTTTTCTCTGTCAGAGTCAGTCAAATAGCTTTTTGGTATTATTATCACCATTTACAATATTACCAAAAATAAACTGTATACTTAAAGCATTGAAATAGACAAATAAACATAGTGTGAAGTAAATATCACATCACACACAAATTCAAATTCTGTCATCATTTACTCACCCTTATGTTGTTCCAAATTTGTATGACTTTCTTTCTTCTGTGGAACATAAAATACATTTCGAGAAATGTCTTTTATGTTTTGTTTTATGTCCATAAAATGGAAGTCAGTGGTCACCAATACTGTTTGGTTACCAACATTTATCAAAAAAAAATTTCTTTCACAGAAGAACATCAGTCATAGCTACATGTTTGGAAGGACATGAGGGTGAGTAAATGATGGCAGAATTTTCATTTTTAGGTGAACTGTCCCTTTAATATACAATTTATAGGAATGTTCTGAGTTTAATGTAAGTTCATCTCAGTAGATACACAGATGATCATTATGATAATATTTTTAAAGCAAGAAAACATAATTAAGCAAACAAGACTACAGGCAATAAATGTACACAGTTTATTTTCACAAGTATATTATATATGCATACATGTTATGCATAAGACCAGTGTGATACAACCAACAGAAATATGAGTAAAATATTTCTGCACACTGACACCACTTGTGTTGTGTCTTACACAAACGCAGTTATTTTTTAAATATTATTTTGAAATGAATTATTTTCTGACATCGAAAATACTCTTGATTGACCTTAAGTTATACTGAACATTTCTGTAATGCTAGTCGGTTGCAACTAAATTATGACAGTATGCCAATTTCAACATTTTTTTTTTTTTTGAAAAAGCCAATATATTCATACATATGGTCACAAAATGAATAATTAATTATAAAAAAGCTAATTATACAAACTTATATGTAAATATGCACATACCTAGAGGGAATCGTTAGTAGATTGGCCATTTGGAGACAACTTTGCTAAAGATGAAGTCTCAGGTGTTTTGGTACAGCTGTCATGTTTCTGCTTTTGCCAGATGGTCGTCCTCTCATAACTTTACTGGACAAGATTTGTAGAGAACAGCTTTTTCTGCATGCAGCTCTGTAAAAGTATATTTATGTAACAGAAGTTTGAGATGCCAGATGTATCTTGTGTAGTTCTGAGACAGATGTATCCGGCTCAGATGCCTTTAAAAACAACATTACCCTCTTCACACGCATTTTGGACCGGCTGCTCGATGGCTACGACAACAGGCTGAGACCTGGTCTTGGAGGTGAGAACACCTACAAGTTTGATTATGGAATTAGTGCTGTTTCATTTTACTCCACACAAGCTCAGTGAAACAACCTCATTTCCCCAAGTTGGCATTACAGTTAAATGCACTTGATGTATTAATGAGCAAAATTACTGTGATTGTTTAGGAATTTCATAAACAGCACAACAAGAAAAAATGAATGGCTGAATTCAGTAAAATGTGTCATTATGTGTAAAACATTTAAGTGACTCATTGTTTATGTGCATTGTCACTCTGACCTGATTTTACCACTGATAAACTAATTAAAATGAGGTTTTGATGACCTGAGAAATTTCGAGCCACGCCTGAATGCATAAGCCAGCAATCTCATCTCAATCTCCGCTTAACAATCAACAAACCCTTCCTGTGTAGTCTGTCAGTTTTAATATATATTTATGTGGCCCTTGCTTTTGTTTGGAAGCTCTGAGCTTGGCAACATAAAAGACATCATGGATCAAGCGACGCCCACCATGAAGCAAATTGATTTCTTGTGAGCATTTCCTTTTTGAGATTTACAGAGCCTAGCACATGAAAACGCTTACACAGGAGTCAGTGGACATGCAGTTGAACTAAGAGCCAGAATGAAGTGTTGCCATGGTTCCACTAAAGATAAGCTAAAGTAATAGTGCACTCAGATATGAAGAAATTGTCATCTTTTTTTCACCTCTATGTCATTTGAACCCGAAATTAGTTTCCCTTCATCTGTGAAACACAAAGGAGATCTCAGGCAGGATATGTGAGATTCTTTTTTCCATCCAGAATAGTGGATGCTGATTTATCAAGCTTCAAAAACACCGTCATAAAAGTACACATGACTCATCTGCTTTATTCCAAGTCTTCAATAGATTTATGTGAGGAGCAGGAAATTTAAGTCATTCACAACTTTGAATATAGCACATTATACTTGTATAGATGAGGTAGATTGAGTTCCAGGTTGATAACATTTTAATTTGGAGTTTCCTTTTGCTGTGTAACAGATCGAGTGACAGAGGTGAAGACCGATATCTATGTGACCAGTTTTGGACCAGTATCAGATACAGACATGGTAAGACATTCCTTTTCTCACATCGGATGATTTGTGTACTGAATTGTGTGATTCAAATAATATTTATGAGAAATATTTTATATTTTCTTGTTGGTTATAACTTATTCCCCTTTTATACCACATCTCCCTCAATCCTTGTTTTCCATCTGTTGTCTATTCATAGCATTTGGTACCTACTGCTGGCTAAAAGCTTTTCTCAGTACTCTTCTTTTTTCCCCACTTCACACTGTCTGCTCTCAAATACTTAGAATAGAGAAAAAGATGGAAGAAAAGGGATTTTTCATTGATTCATGCTTTATTTATGATCTTTTACTGGCCAGTGGTGTGTTTTCTAAACCCCACTGAACACTCTCACTATCCTGTAGTAGAAAAATCTCTGTTCGTAAAGACTGTATTATGTCAGGACGATCATCACACTTGGTATTTCTGTCCTGGTTTTTTTTCTGGATGCTCTTGGGAAATCATGATTTACCTGAGTACATTGCTTGAATCTGCAATGTATCTCCAGCTCTGCAGTCATCACTGTAGTAGCCTGTAATGAGTAACCTGTCAGACTCTAGAGAGAGTTTTGTATCATTTTGTAAATAATATCATACACAACACTGCTCTGTGTATTACTTCTCTGTACAGGTTTCCACAGTATTAATATGTTAAAGTTATGGATCCTAAATAATGTTTAAATATGTGACCCTGGATCACAAAAACAGTCACGAATTGAGATTTATACATCATCTGAAAGCTGAATAAATAAGCTTTCCATTGATGTATGGTTTGTTGGGATAGGACAATATTTGGCCAAGATACAACTATTTGAAAATCTGGAATCTGAGGGTTCAAAAAAGTCAAAATACTGAGAAAATCACCTTTAAAGTTGTTTAAATGAAGTTCTTAGCAATGCATATTACTAATCAAAATTAGGTTTTGATATATTTACGGTAGGAAATTTACAAAATATCTTTATGGAACATGATCTTTACTTAATATCATAATGATTTTTGGCATAAAAGAAAAATCGATAATTTTGACCCATACAGTGTATTTTTGGCTATTGCTGCAAATATACCCGTGCAACATAAGACTGGTTTTGTGGTCCAGGGTCACATATATGGTACCAGTAAAAAGTAGGGGGTCAGTAAGATGAGTATCTTACACTCATCAAGGCTGCATTTATTTGATCAAAAATATAAAAACAGAAATATTGTAAAATATTATTACAAGTTCAAATTCCTGTTTTCTATTATTTCAGTATATTTTATAATATATTAAATATATAACATATTTTATTTTCAAATGTAATATATTCCTGTGATGGCAAAGCTGAATTTTCAGCATCATTTGTCCAGTCTTCAGTGTCACACGCTCCTTCAGAAATCATTCTAATATGCTGATTTGCTGCTCATGAATTTGCTGCTTACTATTATCAATGTTGAAAACAGTTGTGTTGCTTAATATTTTAATGAAAACCGTGGTGCATTTTTTGGATTCTTTGATGAATATTGAATATTCAAAAGAACACCATTTGTTAAAAATTGAAATCTTTTGTAACATTATAAATGTCTTAACTGTCACTTTTGATTGACTAAACGTATCCTTGCTGAATGAAAGTATTAATTTCCTTCAACAACAATAACAACAAAAAAACTTACTGCCCCTAAACTTTGGAATGATATTGTAGATATATAAATGGTCTATACAGATAACAACATTTCATGTTAACTACTAAGATGATTGCCATTATAACTTTATGTAATACTGCTAAAAACTGAATCCAGACCATTTACAAGAGAATTTTTCATCAGAATAATGTAATATCCAGGATAGGTGGATGTTTTGACATCGATTTTAGAAGAAAGTTTGAAATAGAAAAAAAAAGATTGCTATATCAGCTATGCTCTGACCAACAGTGATTTTTAAAGGATTAATAATATTGCTGTAACTGATGTTGATATGGTTACAGATCTAAATCTGGTTACTAAATCTTTAGTATTATATCCGGTTTTTGTTTAGTTTAGTTTATTTGCACAAATAGAAAATATATACAATAAAAACAAAAAAGTAATTTAATACCCCTAAATCTTATCAAGTATTGACCTCTACAGGTAAGAATTTTAGGAAGATGAAAATCTGAAAATTGACAAGTCAGGTGACAGTGAACTTGTGAATTTACTTTAAAATACATCTTAAATTGCTCTGGAATGTTACCTTCACTTGAATATATCTTATACATAAAAACACATGTTTGAGAAATATTACTATCGTAAGAACCTGAAGTTTCTGAAATAGAGAAGCAGATGAGGTATATGCATTTGATCGGGTTGCAGTCCTAACACAGAAATCTTGCTTTTTGCCCACTTCCTTTCCAATGATCCGTCTTTAGTTTTAGTGTTCCACAATTTCATGTTCCTTCGAACATTATAATGCCTTAAAATAGATATATATACTATGGAGGAACACAAAAGCAGGTTATTTTTATCAGTCTTACTGTGCCACTCCCTTCAGGCCATGTGGTTATGATATGACAGAATGGAAAGTGACAAGTATTGTCTATTTGCTTGAGGAGTTCTGCGGGACTCCTGCATAATGGAGGGTAATGTTGCAAGACATTAGCAAGAATATCCAATGACCAGGCAAGCTTTCCTCAAAGTTTGCTCGAGTTGAAGGTTTTAGATTTTATAATAGTACTGGAATTAACTTAGCATGGACCCATAATAGGTTTGTTCCTACAGTATGATTGTGACATTGTGAAAGCTGATGGAGGATAGATGGAAGAACGAGAAGGAAATGAAGCATTACAGATGGGCTCTGTGAATGCTGGGAAGCCCTGGCGCTCCAGTGACAGCATATAATGTCACACAATATTATCTGTCCTGTATGAGTGTGGGAGTGAATAAGTATTATCTCTTACGTACATAACATTGTGTTTTTCTGTCTCTGTGCTGCCATGGAAACTGGATGCCCGCCTTCACCCCGGGGGTCGGTGCATGGCAGCGCAGTGCCTGAGGGATTGGGATATAATGCAGTGATGTGAAGCGCTTCTGACACTTTGCCACTTTCTAGTACTATAGAGAGGAAGATGAAACACACACATTATACACAGACAATGAACATATTGAGTCAACTGAAAAGTTGCTGCCACTTACTGAGGGAGCCCATTTAGTCTTACTTTTAATACTTTTCTTTTAGCTGTCAGCTGCCACATTGAATATCTGAGATTTAAAATTTAAATCTAGTAATAAACAAGATGTCATTAAAGCAAAACTAGGACAAATCAAGGACTAGGACATCCTACAATATAGACTACTATTGAAAAGTTTGATGTCAGTAAGCTTTTTTTCTCTTACAGTATGCTCACCAAGGCTGTAAAAGCAGTAATATTGTTACAGTTAAAATAACTTTTTTCTATTTTGATATATTTAGAGTGCAATTTATTTATAATTTATTAAAAATATATTAAAATATAATTTAATGCTGTGATGGCAAAGCTGAATTTTCTGTGGTAATTACTTAAGTGTCACATGATCCTTCAGAAATCATTCTAATATGATGATTTTCTGCACAGGAAACATTTCTTGTTATCAAGGTTGAAAATAGTTGTGCTACCTAATATTTGTGTGGAAACTGATACATTTTTAAAGGATTCTTTGATGAATGGAATGTTCAAAATAGTCTTTACTTGAAATACAACTCTTGTAACATTATAAATGTTTTTACTGTCTCTTTTGATCAATTAAATGCATTGTTGATTAATGATTGTTTTTTAAATAAATTAAACACAGCTTTTCACTCAAATGGTCATCCTAATCATGCATTTCAGATAAAACATAGAATTTAATTTGAATAACAGCAGGATTTTGACTAGTGGGTTTAGACTTTGGGATCGCACATTGAATGAAAACACATTTTCTGTGTCGGTTATCTCTTGATGCACACATCAGCACTGAAGAATGTCTTGCACTCTTGCACTCTTATCTCCAAAAGCCCCTGGTATGTCACTCTCCGTTCTCAGGAATACACAGTGGATGTGTTTTTCCGTCAGCGCTGGACAGATGAGCGGCTCAAGTTTAACGGGCCAATGAACATCCTGCGTCTCAACAACCTGATGGCCAGTAAAATCTGGACTCCAGACACTTTCTTTCACAATGGCAAGAAATCTGTGGCTCACAACATGACCATGCCTAACAAACTACTGCGAATTATGGAGAACGGCACTCTACTGTACACCATGAGGTACCCTGTACTAGAGTTATCTAATAAATTAATCAAAATAATTACACGACACGCTGATTAATTCATCAAACTATTCATAATTAACCACATATATCAATATTTGCTATGAAAAGTCCCCAAAATCAAGAACTGAAAGACATAATAGAGGCAGATGAGTAAATCATTCAATGGACATTACAAAAAGTGGCTTTAGAAGTCAAAATATTGTTTTATTTCCACACTAATAAACACAAATGCCTAAAAAAAATTATTTAAAAATTAAAAACCAGCTATACTGTACAAACATTTGGAGTCAGTAAGATTTTTTTTAATGTTTTTGAAAGATATCTGTTATGCTCATCATAGCTGAATTTATATGATCAAAAATACAATAAAACAATAATATTGTGAAATATTATCATTTAAAATAACTTTCTATTTTAATATATTTTAAAATGTAAGTTATTTCTTTGAATTTGCAGTAGATATCTATTTGAAATAGATTTTTTTCTAACATTATAACTGTCTTTACTGTCACTTAGGATCAATTTAATGCATCCTTGCTGAATGAAAAAGTATTTATTTCTTCAAAAAAAAAAAAAAAATCTTACTGACCCCCTAGCCTTTGAACAGTAGTGTATACTTAACGGTAAGCTTGAATTGCTCTCATGGTGAGAAAATTCCTTTTTTATACAATTTCTGATTTTTATAATTAACTGTATTAAATGAATGAATGAAGTTGATAGCCCTAGTAAGAACACATAACTTTTGAGGGGTGACTGTTGTATAATGTGTGTGTATTTGTGCAGGTTGACAGTGCAAGCTGAATGCCCAATGCATCTTGAAGACTTTCCAATGGACTTCCATTCCTGTCCGCTTAAATTTGGCAGCTGTAAGCGAAAAAGCTATTCATTTATACATTCCCATGATGCTTAATGTCTGTCTATGCTTTGGGTTTTATTAAAATATATTGTGTCTGTGTGTAGATGCTTACACTCTGACAGAGGTGACATATGTTTGGATCCGTAATGCCACCTATTCGGTGGAAGTAGCTCCAGATGGATCTAGACTTAACCAGTATGACTTAACGGGACAGACTGTTGGAAAGGAAACCATAAAGTCCAGTACTGGTAAGACATTCGCAGGCAGTCACAAAATGATCTGAATCCATATGCTCTTATCCGTTGTTCTTCCCTCTCTCATGTTTCTCTCCTGCTGTGTAGGTGAATATACAGTGATGATGGCCCATTTCCATCTGAAGAGGAAGATTGGGTACTTTGTGATCCAGACGTACCTGCCTTGCATAATGACCGTCATCTTATCCCAAGTCTCTTTTTGGCTCAACCGAGAGTCTGTCCCCGCACGCACAGTTTTTGGTGGGTGAGCATGTGTTGTGTAATCAGAACATAATGTGGAAAGGTTTTTTCATTCAGTTTACTACGCCACATATTTATTTGTTGGCTGTGTGTACATCTTTTCGATGAACAATCAATTTAGTACGCTGATTTTGTAGTTCTGATTAAATTACTGATGCAGTCATGGATAAAGCTGATGTAGAATGTGTGTAAATTTGGATTTTCTCTAGCAGTTTCAATTTCCTTCTGAACTCTAGGGATGAATTTGAAATGGCTGCGAGCAAAGGCAAACAGCTATAAAAATTGGCCTCTGTGTATTTCTGTGTTTTTGTAGGTGAAAAATTTGTCCATGCAGTTATGTGCATGAATGTGTGTATTTTTGTTTGTTCAGTGGGAGGAAGCCTTAGCATCCAAAAGACACATTTAAATTAAACACAGACTCGCAGGGGGAATTTGCTAAGAATGAAACGCTGATAGCGTCGTTTATTCACACGCTTTGTTGTTTTAGTGGCCAATTCACTAAAGGAATTATGCAAATGAGGAAAACACTCATGAATTGCTGAATGCAATTTGCACACCACAGTTCTACATCTTGCATCGGTGCTCAGTTGTGCAGCAAACTACCCGTGAATGGTGCACTTTACTGGGACTGTACAACATCACTCCACTACTGTGATCCAGGCACCTACTGTAAATTGGCTGGTAAAATGCTGGATATATGATCATTTGGTCATCATTTAAAAAATCACAATGGCAAAATTGAATTATGTGGCACAGTTCCAGCACAGATAGCACATGGCTCAACCAGATTGCATGTTTATTTATTTGCAGGAGAACTGCCAAAATCACAATGGTTTAACATTTGAAAATAAAGAAATTGAGACCTAAATATTAGTGTTGTGATTTTACAGTTGTACTATAAAATTAAATTTTTTTATTTTATAGTATAACAATAACACTATTACAATATATCTCACCATGACTGAATTTTTGTTCAAAAATATAATAATAATATTGTGAAATATAATTAGAATTTAAAACAACTGTTTTCTATTTTAATGTATTTTAAAATGTAATTTATTAAAGGAGCCATTATCCATTTATTTGAAATAAAAATCTTTTGTACCATTATAAATATTACTGTAACGTTTGATCGATTTAATGCATCCTTGCTGAATGTATTAATTTCTTTAAAAAAATCTTACTGACAACCAGTGTTAATTTCGTCGACGAAGACGACGACGAAAAATATTCGTCAACGAACATTTTTTCTGTGACTAAGAGGAGACGTTGACGAGCTAAAACTAATATCTGATGATAAAAACTATGACGAAATTTATGCCGCGTCTCCGTCAATAAGACGAGACGGGACTAGAATGTTATTTGAGGACTAACGGACATTCAAAATACATCCTATAGGCTAAGTTAACTGTCTTGTCTTTCAAAATGTGCGTCTCTGTCATTGGATCATAAGGGGCGTTTGCTTTGCATATCTAGTCTCAGTATGGCAGCCGCAGCGGACAGACAGGCTACTAAAACACGAACTAGCGATCTGAAACAATGGCCTCAGCACCCGAAGGGTTAGGGACTGAGTGACCAGACGTCTCGTTTTTCCCGGGAGTCACAATTCGTTGTCAATTCATTTAAAGTTAGTGAAGGCGGGATAGGCGGAATCGCGCTGATAGAAGTGCTCTCTCTCTCGCGCACGCTCCACTTCTTCAGTTCTCATACAGCGCGCGATCAGTTCTCAGTGCTCACTGCTCAAATACACACACAGCAGTCCAAATGTCTATCGTCTGTAGAGTTTTTCATGTAAAAACAGTCGGTTATGGCTTAAGTGAGCGTGAAAACTGAATGTGTATCAGTATAACATGCATGCCTTCCGTCTTAAAGGGACAGCATTCCTAATTAAATACCTATCTGTGTCATTAATGTTAACCAACAAAAGATGTTAAATAAATGTATACGTTAAGTAAACCTACTGTATCTGAAAAATTAGTTTAATTTGTATCTCTACCCAAAAATGAAAAATCATTTATTCCAGTTTTTCCAAATTCAATCCTTGATTCAAATTTCTCATAAGCTTAATTGATTTGGTCTAAAAAGAGAAGAATTAATGACTATTTTTGTTTGAAGACTACATATAAAATAGCTACCAAAATAAATGTTGGTAACTGCAGTTTGACTAAAAGTAATGACTAAAAGTTGACTAAAATGCAATGACTTTTCGTCGACTAAAACTATGAAAGACTCAAATGACTAAAATGTGACTAAGACTATTAAGCATTTTCGTCTCAAGATAAAGACTAAGACTAAATCAAAAATGCCTGCCAAAATTAACACTGCTGACAACAAACTTTTATTTTATAGTATAATAACACTTTTCTTTTTTCTTTTTTTACTAATAAATATAATAAAAATCATACAAATTATTACTATCTTATAGTCATATTGAATGGGTCAAAAACAGTGGGAATGTGGAAAGATTTTTCTTTCTAAACGGTTCACTTTATGGTTACTTAAAGAGGTTTGCGCTGGTTCTTGTAATGAGTAAATTCAAATTTTTTCAAGTTTTTCCCAAAATCATTCTGCCATAATGGGATGTATTGCACTTAAACAAATCTTCAGTGTAAAAAGTCATTTTGTATCATTATAAAAGTCAAATTATCATTATTTTCCATGCAGATGCACTCCTGTATAAAATCACCAGTCATTCTAGAATGATTAATTTTTTCCATACAAAGCTATTCAAATAATCTGGTGAAAGTTCCTTTATTTATCAACTTGAAAGAAATGTCTTGAGTTGATTAAAAAGATAAAAGAAAGATTAAAAAAAGAGCAGCATTTTTTTTTTTTTGGCATTTTTCTATTTTTTCTCCCTAATATCTGTTATAATGATGAATATATTTGGATTGATTTATTTTCCCGGAGGATGCAAAAATTCATTAAAATTGTTTACAAAAAAAAGATCATCTATATGAGGACAGGAGGTCCACTTAAGGCATATGACTGACTGCTGAAATGAACACAATTTCATTAGCCCAGGGCATTTGTGATTACACGTGTACATCTGTGCTGTCTCTTCCACGAATGAGTGAACGGCGTAAATGCTGGTAATTATCTGCAGTGAGGCATGCTGCACTAATGCGGTATATACAGCGCTCATTGAGTCTTTTTTTGTTGTTGTTATTTTGCTCCTAGGTGTGACTACAGTGCTAACGATGACCACTCTGAGTATCAGCGCTCGAAACTCTTTACCAAAGGTGGCCTATGCCACAGCCATGGACTGGTTCATCGCTGTGTGCTACGCGTTTGTTTTCTCTGCTCTCATCGAGTTTGCCACAGTAAACTACTTCACCAAGCGTGGCTGGGCTTGGGATGGCAAGAGCATTGTCAATGATAAGGTAACCATGACGACACAGACCGGGCTTTGATTTTGGAGTGGAGCACATCTGGTAGCTTTGATTATTGTCATTGAGAAGAGGGATTATTTAGATGAGGGAAGCCATCACTGTTAATTCAGCACAGTTAAAGGATAAATTGACCCAAAAATGAAAATTGTCTGAAAATGTACTCACCCTAAGGCTGTCAGACCTCTGTCGTGTGTGTCATGTGTTTCCACCTCATGTTTCCTTATTTGGTTTGTTTCCTGTCCTTGTTTAGTGTGATTATCAGTTAATTCTGTTCCAGCTGTGTTTGTGTAATTAGCCTAGTTCCTGCCTGTTCAGTTTCGTGTCGTCTGGTCTACTCATTACTCCCCGGTGTTCCTGTCTGTGTCAACCTTGCCTTGTCTTGCCCTGCCTTGTATGAAGTAAAGACTGTTATTTGAGTTCACATCCTCGTCTCCGTGTTCCTCGTTCATCCTTGCTGTGTGCACCGTGACACAGGCCATCCAAGATGTAGATGAGTTTGTTTCTTCATCAGAACAGATTTGGAGAAATATAGCATTACATCACTTCTGCACCAATGGATCCTCTGCAGTGAATGGGTACCGTCAGAATGAGAGTCCAAACTTGACTTAATGAAAACATTACAATAATCCACATGACTCCAGTACATAATCCATAATGACACTTCCTCCAGTTAAAAAATCCACTCCCTGTATCTTGTATGGCCTGAGGGTGAATACATTTTCAGCAAATTTTCATTTTTGAGTGAACTGTACCTTTAAGCTCCCATCACTGTGAACGTTGTCTGACATTGTGTCTTTTTTTTAAAAACTATTATAACATTTAGCTTAATATCATTGACTGAACCTGTAACATTGTGTTAACTAATTTTCTTCTGACTTCAGAAAAAGGAGACGTCCGTTATTAAAAAGAATAATGCATATGCAGTCGCTGTGGCAAACTACGCGCCCCACATTGCGAAGGACTCAGCTCTGCCCACCGTCTCTAAGAGCGTCACACCGGAGCCCAGCAAAGCTCAGCCAGTGGCTAAAGAGGCACTGAAGACGTTCAACAGCGTCAGCAAGATCGACCGTATGTCCCGCATCATCTTTCCAGTGCTTTTTGGCAGTTTTAACCTGGTTTATTGGGCCACGTATCTCAACAGAGAACCTGTTAATAAGAACATAGTGCCCTCCCACTGAGCTATTAGCTATTGCACATACAATCATTCCTCTATACTACAAAATTATAATAGTTGAGCAGTTTTTGTACAAATTGTTCAGTGAACTTTTGACGTTTCTGTATGGCAGCATTCTGAAATGAATGCTTCTTACAGCCTCCTTACAATCTTACCACTGCCAGGACAATTTAAAGAGCATCTTATACTTTAGAGGGACAAATTAACATATTCCCACAGCTTTATTTTTCTATGTCGTTATGTGATTTCTGAGTATTTAACTGATCATTTTTGCCTGTTTATGCCATGTTTTATTTTTTATTTAACTACATTTGTGTATTGTACAGTATATTTATAAAATATCAACCTCCATTTAAACAAAGTGTTTGTCAATGTCCGTATTTTGGCGAACTTATGAATTAAGCTCACAGGTTTTGTGCATGAATGACGTACTGTTTAAAATGAAAGCGCATACTAAATATGATAGCTGTGTTGTTTTGTTATAACTGCACTACAGTATCTGTAAGACAGATCACTGCACCTTTATCTTGACTGATGTAGCATTTTAAGTCAAATTAAATATGGCACTTTATTTTCTGATTGCATATTAGCTATCATGCAGCTGTGCATCTAATTCTCAGCCATACGCAATGCATCATCAATGAAAGCGTACACCCACACAAGGTTTAAAGGTAAATGATTCAATGAGTTTGTTTGAAGCACCACAGTGCTTTGTATTGTTGTGGACACTTTGATCCATGAGCACAGTCTCAAGTGGAATTAGCACTGCATTTGAGGCACTGCTGTTTCTTTGGTTCACAGTGAATGGAAAATGCTGCTGAGATTTTGCCAAACAGTTTGGGCAGATTTACATTTTTAATTTGCTTGGGCTGAAATGAGAGCAAAATGTTGGTCTTCTGTATATGTTACTCAAACAGTGAAGCTTCTAAGGTCCAGGCCATTGATACTCACATTAGCTTAATGTTGCAACAGTGACATGATGTTGTTTATATGGTATTTTCAATAAACGTCTATTGTAGCTTCATGATTAATGCAGATAATGGTTGTAATGGGCTTCTCAGTGTGATATATACGCCTAATGACGCTATGAAAATGGGAATCAAAATGTACTGTTCGCTCAATATATCATCTGTCAAACATTTTCAGAGTTTTCATTAATAACATCAACAATTCTGACAAGTGTAAATGCTTGAATGAACTACTGTGGGCTTACTTTTAACAGCTTTTCAATTTGCCATACTGTTCTCAGTTTTCTGCCTGGGCAAAGAGACAGCTCCCCTGTTGACTGAAATAAAGTGTTGTCAAAGCCAGCATGGCTCAGTTACTCTCCTATTGTGTGGGTGATCTTGTTTGGGCCCCCCTCCTTTTGCACTGTGCAACTCAAAAATGTCAAGGTCCTTACTGCTAAAAAAAACCTCTCAGCTTCACAAACGAACAGCATAAACCAGTGTTGTTTTAGTATCATTGAAATCCTTTTATAGTTTTATTAAATTTTGAATTAGTTTTTGTTTTTATGTATTCTTTTTTCATATTAAATTAAAAGTTTTAGTAATTTTGTTGTGTTTTGTCATTTCTATTCATTTTTTATACACTACCGTTCAAAAGTTTTAGATCAGTAAGACTTGTAATGTTTTAAAAAAAAAGTCTCTTATGCTCATCAAGGCTGCATTTGATAAAAAAAAAACAGAAAAAACAGTAATCTTGCAAAATATTATTACAATATAAAATAATGGTTTCTATTTTAATATACTTTAATGTATAACTTATTTCTGTGATGCAAAGCTGAATTTCCATCAGCCATTACTCCAGTCTAATTATCACAGGTTCCAAAAACAGCACTGATAATAAATCAGCATATTAGAATGATTTCTTAAGGATCATGTGACTGGAGTAATGGCTGATGGAAATTCAGCTTTGCATCACAGAAATAAATTATACTTTACAGT